>JBBPKG010000498.1:1906-20602 GCA_038089115.1 Fistulinella cinereoalba | reverse complement strand
CCCTGTCCCCGCCCCGTTCCCTGCCTCTCTCTCTGTCCCTCTCCCCGCCATCCCACCTCCGACTGTCCTCTCGCCGAGAGGACCTCCGATCATCATCACGGTCTCTTCGGTGTTCGCGCCTATCGTCCGCCGTGTCCTTTTCTCTCCGTCCCCCTCTCGGTTTGTCGTAGTCGTCGTCAGTTCTGTCTCTCTCCCTGTGGTCTCTGCTATATCTGCGTGGCGGCGAAGGTGACCCGGGGCGGCGGGCATTTGGATAGACATCCTTTGGGTCTTGTGGGACAAGGCCCACGCGGGATGGGTGAACGGTGGCCATCGTCGGTGCGCAAAGTGACAAGACGAAGCGTGAGAAACAGATACTAAGCGTGGCTCCCTCGCGAGAGATGCTTTGGAAAGTGGAGATGTGCTCGATTGAGGTGTGTACTAATACATACAGTCGACAAAGGATGTTTGGATACATTGGTGCGGTTTAGGTAAACATGATAGTTGAAACAGGCATGAAAAAGGAGTTGGATCAAGACACGTGGTGGAATAACAAAGGGTATGGGGGATTTTGCGTCCACAGCACTATCGCACGGACCAAGAAAACGGTGGGCATTCGACGATGATCGAGATGGGAGGCTGAAAAACTCTAAATTTCAGCCGGCATTGAATCTCCCTTCATTAATCTTCTTCTTGTATCGTGCTTCCTGAGGTACTCCCTGGCGCGACCCTCGAAGATCTCGCAGCCGAGAAAGAGAGAGTCGGGGACGATGTCTTTGCGCTGCTCGCATGGTTTAAGATCTACGAGTTCGCATCTATCGATGGCGACAAGGATCATGCCGAAGCTGTAGGCATCCGCGAGGAGCGGATCTTGGCATTCGCCGCGCAGCACCTCTGGGGCAGCGAACGGGCGTGTTCCGGGATGTATTTGCTCCACGAGTTGTGGGGGCTTTGAGCCTAGTGGATCGGACTTTGGGTGGAGACGTTGAAAAGGGTCCACGGGCTCGTCGGAAGGGGGGAGGAAGATGGACTCCATGGAGACGGAGCGACCGAAATCAAGGAGCTTGATCGTATCAGAGGAACGAGTGACCTGTATGTTGAGAAGGGAGAGATCGCCGTGGCTTAGACGAGATGCGTGGAGATGCGTGAGACCGTCGAGGAGCTGATTGTGAAAGTCGATCTTCTTTGGACGGGAGAGGGGAGGGCGTTGGCGGATGACGTCGAAGAGGGTGCGGCCGTCGACGTACTCGAGGACCATACCGACATTCTCGAGACAGCCGAGGAACGCGGCGATGTTGCGATGGCGTGAGAGGGTGGTATAGACACGGAGCTCGGCGAGGAACTGTGTGGTGACGTCCTGGGCGTTGGACTGGATCTCGCCGTTGATCTCGAGCTGGACGACGTCTGGCTTCTTGACGACGGACTTGAAGAGGACGGAGGCGGAGCCCTGGGCACAGGGAACGAGGTTTGCGGTGGGGTTGGACGGTGCGGAGTATGCGGAGGGTGTCGGAAAGGAGAATATGGCGGTGGGGTGACGCGGTGGCTTGTACACGGGTATGGATGGGTTCGGGGATCTGGCCAGGGTGGGTGAGTGATGGAGCGGGTAGTGACCGTCGTCAGGCGCGACGGTGGTGTCATCGGAGGAGAAGGAGTTGGTGGAGGCGGGGTGGTCCTCCTGGTCGAGCTCGACTGGGTGCGGGTGAGCAGGATCGCGGTCAAAATGAGAGGGACGGACCCATCCACCAGTTCTTCTTGGAGGTGAGCGTGACGCGCTTGACGTGCATTTTGGGTCGAGGGTCCTGATGAAGAGCTGCGATCGGACACCGGAGCTGATGACATCACCCGATGGATCATTCCCACGCCACAGGCTCCACCAGCTGTTGGGAGCACATAAACTTTCGTTCGCTCGCTCTTGGTGTCGTGTTAGCATGGCCAGCCCGTCCGACCACGACCACTTCTGCATCCAGTGCGACCCCGACGACACCCACGACGACCCAGACCCCAAACACCGCCCGCGCCTGTCCCCGCCCCCGTGCTCGCCGTGCCACGCACCCGCCCCACCCCCAGACCCGCCCGTCATCATCGCCCCCGTCCCCGACGAGCAGACCGCCCATCCCTACGACTCCTTCCTCTGCCACTCCCCCCCCGCCAACACCTGGATCGTCGTCGAGACATCCCCCTCCGAGTACACCCTCGTCGTCCGCCTGCCCGGCTTCAAGCGCGACGGAATGCAAGTGCCCCCCTTGTCCGTCCTGGCCCCCGCTCACCCCTCCCCAGCACCATTGCCACCAAGCGCCGCCGCATACTCCACGTCGTCGCTGACTCCTGGGAGCCAGAGGGCGGTAGGTCGCTCCGTCATCGTTCCCCGCCGTCGCTGAACATGTCCCAGGCCACTTTGAGCGCCGGGTGTCCTTTGGCTATGACGCCGAGCTGGCCCAAGTGCGGGCCGAGTTCGACGGCGAGATGCTTCGCATAGTCGTCCCCCGCCGCAGTTCGCCCACTTCCTCCTGAATGCTTCTTAGAGCGCCACTGTCTGCATGCCGCCGTATTATTCACGCGTGCATCGCTTTCGGTGGCTCACTGGTATGAGACACCGAGTTAACACATTAATCTCCTTGCTAGCACACCGCTTGCTCATTCACAATCAAATGTATACTACCCAGCAGATACCATTCCTTTCAGCATCGCACATCCATATCTACCCTTCACTTACATTTACCTTACATCTATTTTATTCTCGAGGCCTGCTGCTTATTTGGCATTCCACTTCTTTTATCTCTATCAAGTCCTGCCTCTTGCAATGAAATCTAATAAACCCATATGGGGACCTCTTAGGCGCCCACGCCAGCCTCTTCCTCATGATACCGGCCAGGAAGCTTTGCTCTCCGGTTCTCGCTAGCGAAAAAGCCTCGAGTCAGCCGCAGCACACTGACATTCTCGAAAGGTATCGGAATATGGTCGCTCCCGGCCGGATCAGATATGATGATCAACAGGTCCGACTTGTCATGCGGGTACGCTCAGCCAGCGTCATCGCTGACAAGCGCCCGCTCGCTTCCTTATCTATGATGTAGCTTCGCAAACTGCAGCGCCAGCTCGACGGCCATGCGCCACCGGCACTCGCTTCCGCCCTCCTGGCTCGGCCGTCTCACTTCGGCGCACGCAGCACCCCCGACGACGTCACTCCCTGGTGGACAGCCTCCCCTGATGATCATCCGACGGTCCACGCGCTCGTCCCTGTCCGGACCCTGTACGAGCAATTGGAAAATGTGGGCACCCCCTAGGTCCGGCATCATGCATCACGGCCCTTTCCGGTCTTTTGTCTTACTCACCTCCCTTGCAGGGGCTGCTCCTCACTGACCCGCCTGGCTCCGGAAAGAGCCGAATTCTCGTCGATCTCTGGTATACCGCGCTTCCGACGCCCTACAGGACGCGAAAGCACTATACTCAGCTCGTGCTCGACCTCTACCGCGCCGTGTGGGAAGAGACGCAGCGGCGGATGAGACACCGTTCGACACCAGGCTCCGAGCCGTCGCCCGTCCGTCGCTGGAACACGGCTCTCCGCGAACAATGGTGTCAGTTGGCCAAGCGTGACCTCCTGCCGCTCCAATGGCGACGGAACTCGACGGTTGATTCCGTGGTCCAAGAACGGCATCTACAAATTCAGCTTTCCACAGTTGTGCGACGAGGCATGTTCCTCTTTTCCCCCCACTCCATACGTCTCTAACTGGGAAGAGCAGCCCCGCGGCGCCGCAGATTACCTGTCGCTGGCCTCGATATACCACACATTCGCTATCACGGATATACCCGTCCTTACGCTATCCGCCGAGAATTAAGCACGGCGATTCATATCGCTCATAAACGCCCTCTACGAGGCACGTTGTCGGCTCATCTGCCATGGCGAGGCCAACGCCGAAGATACATTTTTCCCTGATACCATATACACACCCAAGTCCGCGCCTCACACCGATCGAGACCTGATGCACGTGGAAACCGTGGCGGAGATGCAGGACCTGCACCGTCCGGATGTATCCATGTACAATGCGCCTTCCATGAGCGAGGCACGGGTACGATCGGTCATTTATGGGCTCGATAAACTGGATATCTTTTCCGGTGAGTCGGCAGTCCGGCGGTATGAACATTTGTGTGGAATGTGATTGCAACAGGGCCTTCGTGCCTGGTAGCGGCAAGGCTCACCTCGCACCGGTGCCCTATTCCCCGCCTCTCGTCCAGCAGCCAAGGCCAGCTCGCGCGCCGGCTTGCCGATGCTTTCACACTGAGCACGACGATAGAGTCGTCGAGGAAATCAAAGTAATACTATCCTGCCTCTTTATTGTGATGCCAGCTGACAGACCACTTGCTGGTTCAGATGCAAGTCCACTGTTGTCGGGACGCTGTAACTGCATGGAGTGGAAAGTAACCCTGATGAGGAACCGGTTCAGAAGCACTTGGACACCTTCGCATCTACTTTTCCCACAGGTTCCCCCCTTCTTCCTCAAAGATTACATGGTGTACTTAGCTGCAAAGGTATGATATCCCAAAGAGCCGTTGGATAGCAGTTAAAAGGATTGTGGCCAAGCAGAACGGGGTCAGATAAACTAATATGGAAGGCTTCCTACCATCCCAGCCTTCTTCAATTGAAAGAGAACGACTCCGAAACCGCCTGGAAAGTTGTGGTAGACCTTTTTTCCCCCGAGACTTCACCGGTATGGGATGCTGGTACTACTTTACAGAGTGCTTATTTAAGCTTATTTGAACTTATTCGAGCTTATCGTAGCGGCGCAAGCGCGAGTCCCCGACTCCCATCATTGCGTGATTTCATATGTAGGACTTCATAGAGCCGGCCCTACGGGCAATCCTGGACCCACTTACTCACGGCACGTACGATTGACGTGTTTACGAATCAGTTCATGCTTCTACAGGATCACAGTAACCAATGATGACATATCGAACTAAACAAATAGTGGCAGCGGGCATCCGGCGGCACTTCCCCTGGGTAAAAGTCCCACACTGATGCGACCCCTGGGTATCCGAATATCCGTGCTTGTTGTTTAATTGTCGCCTCCCCTATTGGCCTCGACTGTTCATCTTGCGGGCCGTGCTCCATGTCGCCCAAGATGCTCAGATCGTTGTCCCGGTAATACTCGAATTATAGATAATGCTCGCTCGCGCTGTACATACAACGGCCTTTCAAGAAATTCAAGAAAACGACCATACGACGGATAGGCATTGTGCATCGGAATCTGTCAGGTACTTTGTCCGAGAACGCTCCTATCCCGTCTTCCTTTTCTCTACGTCTCCAATTCAGTCCTAACCAACGCTCCCACCCCGCTCTTCCAATTGAACCTCCTCCGAATCACTCTCCCCCACTCTTTCGCCCGTGGACTGGTCCTGTGCAGGGGCGGCGTCGAAATAGATCGCGGAAATGGCGGCTCCCTCATCAATGGTGTGCGATCCGGCCCCGAATCCGGCGTCAATCCAGTGCCGGCGTCCCTGTAAGTCGCGGTCATACAGCTCCCGGATACCAATGATGAATCGAGGTGTCATGATGCAAAACGCCACGGTAGCGAAACAAGCTAGGAGGAGCGTCGCGACGCTGGTGCAGTTGTAGCCCGGGGCTATGATGTTAGCGAGACTCCAAAACACGTTCCTTAAAAATTCAGGGGAAAATGTGTCGGCGGGCCATGCACATAGTAAGAACAACCTGATGGTGAGTTGCAGAATTGGAAAGGTAGACATACACGATAAAGTAAAGGATTCCTTCCCTCAAGAGTAGCTGCATGTATCGGTTAGGCTGCCACTGTTTTGTTGTTTTGTACATGTCAATTGATTGCTTTGATGTGATGGTTATAGCGAGAACTAGAAGTAATACACCGAGAACCAAGGGTGGTAGCTGAGAGAGTAAGTTGAGGGCAGGTGACAGCATGGGGCCTGAATAAGTGCAATAAGAGAGATTGTTGATTTGGATTACCGTAGCTACAGGAGGGTGGCATTATGATAACATAAGGGATCGCCGTGTCAGATTAGCCATATTAAATCAGAAAAAGACACACCTGAGAAGCCGGTATTGGGGTTGTAATAAATAGCATAGAAAATGAAGGACACGATGATCTGTAGCACATATATGCAAATGAGAATACAGAGGATCGATTTCGATCGACCCCACATTGCGTATACCCGTTGGATCATCACAACTTGATGTGAGCTTGGTCAGCGAAAATGGAAACAAGTATTTCAGTGACTCACGATTAGCGGCGATCTGGAATACTTGGAACACCCAAATCCCTAACAACACCAATACGATGCCTTCAAATACTGTGATTCGTTTCGGAAATAGTAGTTAACGGACATTCTTACAGCTATGGAGATGTTAGTAGGTATTTTCCGTGTTAAGCTTGAAATATTACGTCTGTCGGAAAGGTTCAAATTAATGCCATCCATGGAAGCGCGTGGCAGCATGACTCACTGTGTGGAGACCCGGAACAAATGAAGTACCAACTGGAAATGCGGGTATCAATTACTAAACGGAATACAGCTTCCGACCAAACCTACCAAGAGCGTACAAACTTGAGGGGAAATGTTACGGTTAGCTTAAATCCACTCTATAAAAACCATAGACCTGCATGAGGGAGGAAAGACCAGCATAGCGTACCTACGACAACGTCATGTGAGAACATATGCAAAATATTGTTATACGCACTATTATAAACGCCGTGGAGACCCAAGACCAAGGTCTGCACTGTAGTCCGATTAGAATGCTACAGTGCATAATCTTGCTTTTTTACCCAAATGTATTCTATCTGTCAATTCTACAGTTGAGACAGAAACTACACGAGGAGAGGAAGCAGAGATGACAGACCTCTCTCGCAAAGTTGAGGACTACGAGATTGGACGTGAAGACCAAGTTTTCGATAAAAGGTATTCTCACGATAATCATATGCGCCAATAGCAATCATTGTAGCTGGTGTGCCTCGTGAAGTTCCATCATCCATGTATTTATGGATGGGCGCACCGGATACATAGTTGGTGAGCAAGAGAAACTCCAATGTGGAATATAGCGAGGACATGATGCGACGGATTTGTAACGGCAATGCTGGCGCGTACAGCAACACTCAAGGTGGCAATGAAGAGCAGGTGAATGGGCGCCGATAGCAGCAGCGCGACAGAGAGAGAAGAAAACAACAGATGATGGGTGACCACACCGTCTGCCCTATCCATATATTCATACATACAGGATGCCATTCCGATGGCGTCCTGATGTGGCGGCCTAAGCCACAAGTGGATTATGCTCTCCACCTCTCCAAAGCATCGGTCTGTCATTCCCAAACGTCGAGGGCAGCATAATCCTTGAGCTCTTTCCATTCGTCTTCTTCCTGCCTGTACCACCGGACCAGGTATTGAGGGCCACGGCCAGTCTTCGGCTCGTCGACAATCCGTTGCTCGTGAGGACCGGGGGGCAGATAGCGCTCGCGAGACGGGAACGAGGACGGGTCGTTTCATCAATATGGCCCGTCTGATGGACCAAACCAGTCATCAGGCGATGTCCCTATAGAAGCCATAATTAGTCAAATTACAACTTCCGTTATCAGGCCCCCGTACCAATGCTAATTGAAGGATTATTTGTTCACTTCGCTAGCGGAATTATAACAAAAGGCAGGAAGGGTGGGTGACCTTGCTGTAGAAGGAAGCCAGTAATGGATGTGGCAGAGAATGGCGTGACCAACGTGCTAATGACTTGTACTGGAATGATATACAACAGGTCCTCCGAGTCTTCTGCTTGCCGGAGAGCGGGATTACCCGGTGAATTTTTCGACGAAAGGATCACATTAGCGTCACGGTGGCAGAGTGAAGTAATGCATAAAAACCATATTAGTACATGTGAGAGGCTCATCAGCGTTTAAACCTTGCTGTGCTATCGTAAATCAGAACGTTCCCCGCGACTAGACTTAATTCAGAGAGGTCTTAGTCTAGGGCTTCTAAATGGAGAGGGTACTACATACCAGTGTCAATGAAGCGGCCACAACGCACGGCCGCGCGGCACAACCCGACGATATTTATTAATGATTCTTCGGCTTTACTCGATGACAGCTAGTTTTAATATCAACGGCTCTAAGACTCCGAGACAAGGGAACCCGCTGCCGGTGACAGAGCGCAAATAGGAGGACCGATACAACGGATCTAACTTGGTGCCATCTAAGGTGCCACCCCATCTAAGGTGCCAGAGTGGCAGGGAACACTTGCCTGACTCGGACGAGCTGACCACACGTCCAGAAGCCCCGCGCCTCGGGTCTGACCATGTTTGGGCCGCGAGGAATGAACATAGTAGACTATGCAAGGCAGCAATGACTGATCATTCGATACCATCCCGGGCATTGACAAGTCCACCCGCAGCCTGTGAAGAACTAATCCGCTGAGAAGACGGATTAGTACTGGGAAGACAGGGGGCCTGTCTGCCGGGTGCTAATCAGTCTCAGACGAGAAGCCGGCGGACACTTACTCCTCCAGGATCTCGGTGTTGTTACCAGGTATGTCAATGACAAATCAACCGGACAAAGGTGTGCACCACAGTTCACGATGCATTCCTGTGCGTAATCCATAATCTTTGGCTTCCGATCACCTCTCACACCAACTACGCAATTATTCAGCAAATGATCTTTACCTGTAGGAGACGTAACGTCAGTGTAGAGGTCACTCGCGAACATACGTTTGCTTGTAGTTTCTCGCGCACGTTTTGGGTAGTATGACATAGTGCCTTACTAAAATAGTGACAATCCAAGAAGACTCGATTGTGATCATACACACGACAGTAGTACATATATTTTTCTTGGCAGACAATTGAGTTGACAGAACTTTTGGCAGGATGATACAAAAAGACTGAAGCATGAAGTAGACAGCCATGAAAGACGGAGTTCACGAAAATGCAGATATAGCTTGCGTCAGTGCATCATCAACCGTCGTAGCTTGAGGTTGAAACATGCCCAATGATTTAGCCTTGTTCACATGTCAGTCCTTCATGATACACGCTGCAGAATCGGTGCAAATACCGGCATCTTGGACAAAATGATTCCCATAGCTACATTAATGTCTTGCCTGAGCACTTGGAGATCCTCCAGGACTGCCTCCCGGATCCCCGAGAGGGGTAAACTTTCCAACGAAGCTCTCTTCGCACCGAAGTTGATCATTATTTGCTGCCATAGGCAAGGCACAGCCGCTTTCGTGATCTCGACCATCCAGTCGCCTCTCGTGTCAGTGAACGACTCGCTGGCCTGTAATTGAAACCGGTCACGTCACGAGTCATTCAGACACGAAATGACTCGGAGTCGGCAGGCATTCAATGATATACGTACGCTAGCAGTGTCGATCACAATTTTGACGGCGTTATCCATATTGACTGCGACTTTGTGGACGTCCTAGACAGGTTTCTGAGCCAGTGTGTAATGTGCTGGACTCAATTGGTGGCACTCATAAGTAACTGGGGGACAGTTCCGCCGGTGGTTGGGAATGCAGCGATCGCAGTATTGAGGGATTTCAGCTTGGAATGAGCATCGGTGATATCATCCTCAAAGCTGGCATTGCGCTTGACGGGAGCTACCTCGGAGCCCTCAGTAGGTAGGAGGCCAAGTTGGACAAGATATTTGTTCCAAGCGGACATGAAAAAAAAACAGGGGGCAGATGTGATTCAGTCAAAATTGCAAAGTATCACTAATATACAGTATATGCGCACTGCAGTCATAGAATGTTGGTCTTCCCATCGATGGCCAAGTCATTGGAGCCGCACGGGAATGAGAGAAGGGCAAGGGCAGTTCATCGTGCCCATGGAAAATGGACCTTGCGAATAAAGCGCCTCCTGATGGAGTCATATTACCCTCCGCTGCGCAACACGCTATCCTTATTTACCCCACCACTTATCCCAGCGGCAAACAAGGTTTGCTGGACGATAGTTAAGTCGCGACTCGGCATTCGATAGGTTCTACACAGAAATTCCAGAACCGTCACAGATCCAATGCTTCCGACTCATGGTATGTGTTCGTGTTGACTGATTTCATGTTAGTGGCCACTCCTCTCACTCACAATCATCATACCTCTACTGGCACAGGCTGGAGTGACTCTGACTCTGCCAGTATCACGTTTCTTGATTGCTCGATTTCTGTATCATGATATTTAACAGGGATTTCAGTGACTATGGTCCCGGCGCTGGTATGTGCCCAAACCTTGTCCTACTCATAACCACGTTTTCGGCCACCGAAAAACTTGCCACTTACATAATTACAATTACATTTCGGAAGTCACCGAAAAGGAGATTGCCGTCGACAAGGGGTGCTGGCACCATCTGGGGTTTGAACGCTCCTCTGCAGACTCATGAATCTCGAAATGCTCGCCGGCTTACCAGCGCAACATATGTACCGACGCGAGAGTGTTCTAGACATCCAATTGGGACCTAGATTCTGCTTGCCTGAGTAATATCATAAGATTCATAACCGATTACTGAGTCCTTTGTGTCACCAAGACGGCTCCTAATGAGTGTCTAAACACGGGGTCAGAGTCAAATAAGCCGTTCGCTGATAGTTGGATGATGAAGGGGCATGAAGACCCGAGACTGGTCATAATCCTACCCTTGGACAGGTTTTCGTCTTTCGTGTGGGTTACAGGGGGTTCAAGACTCCAGGTTGATCAACCAGGTGCAAAAAAATTCCCATTCTTCGAGGAGATGCGGTCCGGAGGTTCCGACTATTCTATCTTTTGTTAAACACGATTCAACGGATCATCGCGCCGCTAGCTTCCAGGTCTCAATAATGGACCAGGTACTTTCTTTTCCGCGTGCAGATGGGGAAAATCATATCGGCACTGAAGCTATTTATTTTACATAAACCACAGGACAGTGCTGCCAAACAATGACTCACGACAAGGGCTAGTACAACAGCTGGTACCAGTGAATCGAAGCTACATATTAGAGGGCTTGTTACGGTCATGAAAGGGAACTCTTCAGCTAGCTCGGTCGATCAGAGGAGCTCTGGATCTCGAAGGGTAGCATCCCCCGAGTAAATTGTCTAACGGCGCATGGTCACCTCACAACATATCGATTCAGGTTTATTTACCAAAGGTTTATGTGTGCTTAGATGCAAAGCACTAATATGATCTTTCGGATTTTTTTCTCATTGGCTCCAACAGCAGGTCACTGTGTCTGCACAACTCTGTGGTCGAACCTAGACCTGATTACCAGACTACAACGTTGACGATTAACTGTGACGTGGATAGGCCGGGCTTAACATCAACTTGGAGTAAGTCTGATCCGCGCAGCCCTTCACTTGTGAGTTACAGTCCTGGAGTCACGGAAAAATAAAAGTGCAGGGTATACAGGGTTGCGGGAACCTGAGAAACCCCTGGATGCTATCCCGTGCCTTCAACATACCTGGAGGGGGTAAACTTGTCAGTTGCCACCGGCCGTCCTGACGTTCTGAATCCACTTCCTAGAAGCAGTTTTGAATTCTCACCAGGCTCCAACACCACGTCCTAATGTTCGAGTCGAAGGTACAACCTGCCGATTGCCTAGGGACAACTTGAAGTGTGAATGAATGAGTTGAAGTTCGGAAAGATTCAGGGAAATCGATTTCGCTTTTGGAATATTCTTCCCACGTATGCTTTAGCCTGCAGCCGTTTGACGAGCGCAGCACGACGCCTGCACGCGATGGCCTCGAACGCGTCTGAGACCCCAACCTCGCAAAATCCGACCAACATTATTACCGCCCTCGGAAATGCATTCAAGATCCAAAACGGCGAAACCATCACGGGCGAACGCATCGCCCAGCTCCTCGCACAAAACATGGACCAGCTCGGCGAGCTCGCGCGTCAGGGGAAGCTCAACCCGCAGCAGATCCAGCAGGTGCGTGCAGTCCTTTGAGATGCGAGGTGTAACCCCTTTATGCGACGAGGTGACTAATTGTCCCCTTTGTTCGCCGACAGTTGAAAGAATACGCAGAGCGGTACAAGCTACCCTCGGGGGCAGGGACAAGCAGCTCCTCAGGGACGAGGGCTACCAAGGTAGCGTACTGTTTTGGTCTATGCCCATTTCATGCCACTGATTCTTTTTCTGTTCTCGCTCTGGCAAACAGACGACTGCCACCACTACGACCACCCCGACCACAGCAGCCGCGACAACGACGACGACAGCAGCAGCAACAACTTCCACAACCTCCACAGGTACGACGGCCGCGTTTAAAAGCGGCTCACCCGCGCCGCTCCTCTCATCGACGCCCTCGGACGGCTACCCGATCAGTCAGACGCTCAACACGACGAATCCGGGGCCGGTCCAGTGGTCGACGGCACAGCAATCTCGCCCAACGCTCACGGGCGGTATGGCAGGTGGCAGGTTGTCAGGTTGGTGTCCATTGAGTATGCAACGCGGTCGGGTCAGCTAACTCCTCGTCCCGGACAGGGACACCCTCGCAGATCGCGCGCAGTGATGATGCAACGACACTCTCGCTCGACGACGGTCGGGTGAGGCGGAAGAACACGCCGGGCGATCAAAGCATGCGACGGTCGATACAGGACCTCGTCACGAGCATCGACCCCAACGTGCGGATCGAGCCCGAGGTCGAGGACGTATGTTTCCTGTATCCATACACCGCACCCGAACTGTCGCACTCACGCAACTCGCAGCTCTTGTTGCAGATTGCAGATGAGTTCATCGATTCCGTGACGAATTTCGGCTGCCGGTTGGCTAAACATCGAGGCGGGGATACGCTCGAGGTCAAAGACTTGCAACTCCACCTGGGTATATTTTAATTTTTGCCCCACGTGCCCGTGCTTGACGCTGGCTTGTTTTTCTTCGTGCAGAACGTAATCACAATATTCGTATCCCTGGATTTGCGTCGGACGACACACGCATATCATTATCGCAGTCGGCGGTAGCGCCTGCAGCCTCTGCACCGACGACGAAAAAAGCAGCTCAGGGCACGACCATGACCCTTCGCAGCCAGCGGTTGGCTCAGGTACAACAAGCTAAGCGGGAGGCCAAGTTGATTTGATAGAATATTTCCTTTCACTACGGTGTACTTTTTCCCCCTCTCCTGGTCGCATCCATGTACCCCTAATCCTTGCAATGTTCACCCACAATATCTATGAAGATCGACACCAGAAACATGCCACCTCAGGAGGTGTTCCGTAAGAGTACGTTTGGACATGGATGGTCGTGCATCCTATACATATTATATTTTACCAGAAGTCAATGTCTCTCCCTGGGTAGGCTGTGGAGATCTAGCTACACATAACTTTGGGTATCATCAACACTTGCTCATGACGGGACCACACAAGGAATCCCTTCCCGAAGGGAGGCGATAGCAGTTTGATGCTGACTGATGGCAAGAACGATGAAGACGTGCCATATAGCATGTGATCCACCGCCGCACCAATCTAGCCAATGGGAGAAGCGCTCGGAGAGGAAGCGTTCTGGAACATGGGTTACGTAGAACACGAGGCCGATCAAGTATGATATCAACGATGGCCAGACTGGGCCTGTGGTTTATGCATATAAGTAATCAGCAAAGCACCGACGAGAGGAAAAGACTTGCTTATGTAGGCAAACATCTGTTTCGCTGAATGGAGGCATGACAACACAGCGAGAGGTGCGATGGCTGTAAAAGCCAAAGAGAGGAAAAAGAACACCCGAACGAGCTGGAAGACGATCGGTACTTCTTGGATGAAGATGTAAAGTATAACTTACCCTATATTTCGGATCATTAAACCACTTGAGGAATGGGAATATATTACCGGCTATCCCGGTCAAGAAGCAGCAAGCCAGGAAAAATCTCCCTAGAGTTGGATGACACTGGAACCCATAGTATACAACAGTTCCGACACTAGCACTAATGAGCCTTCACAGTCGAGTTAGCTGCGTGCAATTGAAAAGTGCAATCATGATATACACACCATCCGATACCAACGTAATCTATGCGGGCGCACAAATCCATGCCATCATGGTGTGCACATCCGGCCATAGTATGCCACACCACACTACTAAACAAACAAACGAGCGCAAAAGAAATGAATGCAGTTTCGGGAAGGTCTCTTAGGGAAGATGAATTGAACAAAGGGATACAGTTTATCAGCCATAGTATGAACGGGATAAAATGGGTATGAATGTTGACTGAACGTGTGCGGGTAAGTAGGATATCAGGGAGGAAAGCGGGGGAGCGCACGTGTTTCATTGTGCCAAGCGAATAAAGAGAATATGATAAGTGGCCACTTCTCGAGCGGAATAAACCTAAAGCGGGAGCATGAAAAAACCATGAGGAACGTGCATGGGCCACTTGACATACCTGTATCCTCGGGTAACGAAAGGGTTGTTGCGCCACTGTGGCGGCAAGTCTACGTAGTGAATGAGTTTTGAACCTTGTAGGGATTGCTTGATGGCACGAGCGATGTCCCGGGCCAAGTCCTCGGCTTCGGTAACGTCGTCGGAGAGCTCCGCAATAAACTCGGAGGACATAACCGAATCGAAGAGCGCGGACAAACGTGTACTACCGGAAAGGGAATGGAGGTCCGCTGGTAGAACGTCCCTTGACCTTAAATGTGTTTGAAGGGACTGGAGCCGGGCCGAAATGGCGGAGATATGCTTGTCCGAGAAACGGGAGCGAACATCCTCCATGACAGCCACTGTGTCGGGCAAGGAATGGGAGAGCTGGGCACGAACGTTGCTGAAGGAGGACACGTCGGGGAGCTCTGGGAGATACGAGCAGACGTCTGACCTGATGCTACGGAGCATCTCGACTGCGTCGCGGGCCCATGCGCGCGCATCCTCGACGGTGTGTTCGCCCTTGACCTTGAGTGACGCGGGGATGGATAACTCGGATATGGGGGAGTCGAGGGTCGATATGCGGTTCTCGACGTCCTCGAGATATGAGAGCAGGAGGACTCTGAGTGCGGCGAGGGACTGGCGTGCGGAGCGGGAGGAGGAGAAGTCGAGGGTGTCGAGGGAGTGCGGCAGCGAATGGCACGCATCTGCAGCCAAACTCGGGCGCGATCTGTTGCGGAGTGTCCATGTCGCCGACATGGTGCAGGTCAAAAAGCAGTCAGACCAGAGACTGCACTTTTCAAGGCCCGGTCACGTGCATAGGGGGTATTCTAAGCGATGACATAACATGCAAAGTTCCTTCTTGATGACCCGGCTGCTCCTCGTCGGGCTGGGCAACCTCCCTTTCCCAAACACCCGACACAGGTCTCTCTTGTCTCGCTCGTAGACTTGTCGTCTCACAGAGTCTTGTAGTGTCGGCCATCTCATCCTGGACGGTCTCGCCGCTCGCTTCGGCATTCGTTTGTTCCCAGACAAGACCTTTGGCGGTTTCACTGGCCGCTCGCGTGTCGTCCTCGGCGACCTCGACGTCGACCTGACGCTCTTTAAACCAAGCATGTCTCCCCCTTCCTTCCGAAGCCATTTCCCTGACAAGGTGGCAGAACCACTCATGAACATCACAGGACCGGCAGTCGCCACCGCACGCCGTCATACCCCCGGTGCAATGATCGTCATCCATGATTCGCTCGATCACAGGCCAAAAACGCTCTCACCCAAGTTCGGCGGTTCGGCCAATGGCCACAACGGCGTTCGGAGCGTCATAACCGCGCTTGGCCCTGACTTTCATAGACTCCGTGTCGGAATCGGTCGGGATGGCGATGCCGCATCCTATGTGCTGGGCAGACTCTCTACCGAGGAGATTGCCTTTTGGAGTTCCGGTTCTGGCTTGGACGAGGTCTGCAAGCAACTGACGAAGATAGCCCTTGGGTTGCCAGCGACCTAGTCGACGAGGCTGTTGTTTTTCTTGAGGTCATAACCATGAACCCTATTGCAGAATTGCCCTAGGGCCTTGGCATTGTTTTGGTCCACATCACGGTGTGTACAGAAAGTTTAACGGTCTCGAGATTCAGTACTCGTTCCCGAGCATGGGCCACTCTCCGCAAGACGTCTATGCAAGCCACCCCGTTTCAACCGTGGACACCCGCTTCGAATGCCAGAGCCCGACATGCGTCTTCCAGTTCGCGGAGGGCTCAAGAGCAAGGGCTAACGCTTTAACTGCCTCGGTAATGAGAGTGCTGTGGGGCCGACATATTTCAGGCTTGTGAGGGCTCAACAAGGTGTGATAAGTCCCATTGTAAACAGTCTTGCCACGTTTGTTCCGATCGTACTAGCTCCCATGAAGATCTACGCAACCGGATCTGCTAAATCGTGTATTCATGCCTTCTCGTGGAGATGAGCCGCTTCTCATTCATCTTGAGGGCGCTGGACGTTATGATATCCGAAATGAACGTCTTCGAGTTTTTCTCGGCCTGGTACCCAACACGTGATGGGGTGCTATACGTTTGTAGAAAAACGTCTAGGTCGTATCATCAGTCCTGATTCCCTCTATTTGATCACCGGGTTCCACAAGGCTTGCTTTCGGCCTCGCGTCAACAGGGTCAGGATACTGGCACCTGCGAAGGGCAGCCATTTTCAGTCATCAGTTTGGTGACGGTATTCAAAATAATAGGTTCTTTCTTCCTGCGATCGGCATTCTTCATCTTTTCCCGAGACCCCATCCACAGATGCTGAATGACCCGGAATTTGTGCTGCTCGGCTAATACGGCTGGCCTGCCAGTGTTACATACATCCACTTCCTCTTGCACCCCTTTAGACTAATCCCTTCTCCGTCAGTGTTCCGGACGCGATGATGTCACAGCCTATCGTGGTCCCACAATCCACCAACAATGCCTGCCGCACTACTTATTCTGTATGACGTCCACGATGTCATCAATTCGCGTTGGGTATCCATAAACCACAGCAACCCGAGTAAGTAGTAAGCAAGAATCGTAAGCAAGAAAACATTCACAGCATCATAAAAAAAAGAGTACCATAGACAGGACTGTATGGACATGCATTAATTTATCCACAAATCAGTATCAGCAGTATCGACACACAGAAAAAAAACTTTTTAAAAAATGAGTATGAGCAAGTCAAAAGTTCGGGTGCTTAGAATGTGATATTGACAATGCCAGGAGTCGCATTCTCAAAATGCATCGCGAATTTATGTCTGCAATGTGGTCAGCGGATGTCCAAGCTAATCCAAAAGTATAGGGAAACTTACCGATTCACGAGCACACTAAGAGCCTCTTTTGCTTCTTTGGCCTTTAATTTCAGAGATTTAGCCCGGTTAATCGTCGCCCGGATGGTCATTGGTCCCGCGTCATTCCGTTCGAGCAACATATCCAATATTGCTGATGTGAGCGTGAACTGGACCTCCATAGCTGATTGATTCGCCAAGGAAATCTCTTGTATCGAGGGATTTGGCGGTGGTTCTAATAGTCACTCAGCTGTTACTCTTGGAAAAAGCTTTCAACAGCCAACGCACCCGAGAACTTCTTCCTTGCAATTCTAGCATTGACGGCCGCGAGCGACTTTTCAACATCCTCAAGATCTGACTTGATGGATTTTGCAAGGCTTCCAGACGGGTCATCCTCTTTTTCTAATTTTTTTTGTAGATCACGACGTGACCTGTCAAGCTCTTGCACCTGGGTTAGCAAGAATGCGATGCGTTTCTCCTCTGCGGCGCTTTGCTCCGCAGTCAGTTTAGTTGGCGCATCATCCTGTGGTACAGGATCTGGTTCTGGCGGAGCTTCCCCAGCAGCGGAACCATCCGCAACGCCAGCCACTTCACTGAATGGAGGAGGCGGACTACGAGGCAGAGAGGGTACGTCAAACAACGAAGCCTTTGATTTCCTTGCTTCCGTAGAATCTCCTTTGTCTTTCTCGCCTTGAGGAGGATCAGGGCTGCTATCGGCACCAACGACATCTGCTGGCGACAGGACAGGTTGGGCTCGAGACTGTCCTTGTTGCTCTGCTTCGGGCACCACCGAAGCCAGTAACAGCGGAGTCGCATCTCGAGGCTGAGTGAGTATGCTAGCAGGCGGATCGACTTGAGCAGGGGTACATGTTTGAGTTTCGGAGCCCAGGACGGTGCCCCCTACGTCAGGCTTGCTCTGGGAAGCGGACTCCTCTTGTGTCACTTCAAGGGGTGTAGTTTTGGGAGCGTCAGTATCAACGGACTGACTGAACTTTGATCGCGTGAAGGAAGCGGCAAATCCAGTCCAGGAGCGCGAGGCGGATCGGCTTCTCGTTGATTGCGTGGTGACTAGCGGCGGCGCAAGTGACTTGGCGGGAGGAACACCAATCTCAGAAGCTGCCTTATCGACACGAGAGCGGAGGCTGTCGCGCAGTGAGTGCCGTGGTTGGGGTTGGTCAAAGACACCACCAATTACAGAGGCAGCGCGTGATTCGGGGAGGGGAACTTGGTCTGGGAGACATACTCTGCTACCAGCGTCGACGTCAGATATATCACGCAATGCATCCACGGCTGGCGGAGGGTCAAGAACGGATGCAGGTCGTGACGGCGTGAGGGAGGACGGGCCCGGCTGAGGCTCAGGTGTCGAAGCAGGATCAGGTCTGAATGGTGCCACTGGTTCGTTCGGGTGGGTGGATGGGGGATCATTGACGTCCACCCAGTCATCAGGTATCGTTGATGGATTAAGGCGTGATGAGTCGTCAGTGGGAGCATGGGCCTTTTGGGCGGCACGAACTTCGGCAGCAGTGTCGAGTACAGTCCTCTCGACGACAGTCTCAACTAATGCAGGTTCATGTTGAGTTTTGGTGACCATAACCGTGGTATCGTGTACGGTGGTGGTCCGTGTTTGGGAGGT
>JBBPKG010000497.1:8423-20662 GCA_038089115.1 Fistulinella cinereoalba | reverse complement strand
ATGCATCCAATCCGTCTCGCTTGTGGCATGGTTTCCTCAGCCAAGAAAAAAAGAAAACTAGTGTTCTTGTTTCGTTGCATTTTTCACACGTTATTCCTTGTGGAAGTGATCCATGTCTTTGGCCAACCGATTGTTGACGGTATGTGATTTGTTGTCGGATGATTCAGTCATAACACAAGTAAACTTCCATTAGAAATATTGTCATTATATTTTCGAGCCTTCATTGGTCTTTCTGCTCTAAGCTCGGTCATGGTCCTCTTGGATCGTCTGTACATCACCGCGACAGAGGGTATGGCATTACTTCTGGTTGGAGCTCGGGGCCCAACTTTTTTTATGTGTTCCGTGGTTGTCGGACTTGAGTACGTTTATCGCACGGAAAGAGATACAAAGTGCTCTATCAGACAGGTCCCAGGCTGAAGTCTGATTCTCTTTTGTTTTTGGACAAGCATAAGGTTACATATATTGTACAGTCGACTCCCTAGGCCATACAATTTCGAATCTCCCAAGTTGGTTTGCAGGGATTTCGAATCATAACCCATAAGCCTGGCAGAAGCCATAGTTATGTGGGGCGTTTATGGGTTATACAAGTTGTTGATCTACTAATAAATATTATATTATCTGAGCTCCTAAGTCGGACTAACAACTGCGCAGGCCGCAACAGAGAACGACTCACTTTCAGGGACCAGCTTTGCCGGTGACAGACCAGCCAACCCGACGCCAGTTACCATGACTTGCCACGCAACCACAATTATGTAAGCGCGCTAGCGGACTGTACCGCATTTGCATGTACGTCGCCCATGCTGGCAATTAGTCTGGGGACCAGACCGTCTATGAGGAGCCCCAGACTAGCTGGAAATGGCAATGGCGACGGCAGGGCATGCACTAGATCCCTAATCCGCAGATCCCTGCTAACCACCATGACGATGACGATGGCGGCGCGGCCAACGCCCTATGCACGGCGACGACCTCCACAGAGACTATTGGGACGGCGCCAACTTCACAACGTCGGGCGAACGTAGCAACGGTGAGAATGCCTACACACACAACAGTCAAGGTGGCGGGGTGCCCCACGGTGCGGACGGTGCTGCTATCCTTTGCAAGAGGCACAGCAGCCTGGACCTGGTAAAAGGGACCTGGTAAAAGCGTCCTGGAGTAAAGTTGTCACCAGACCGGGCATAGTCACTAGTACGCCCGGTCTGGTGACGACTTCACTTTTACCAGGTCCCTACCCCATCCGATTTTCCTGAAATTGCAAAAGATGATCAGGCTGCGAGGGGAGTAGTCCATTGATGAGGCGCTCATCAGTAGGAAGAAGTGTGGAGCTCGGCACCGGTGATCGGCGCGCATCGCCGCATGCATTCCCTCAGTTTCCCCCCATGTTTGAATTCCAAGTTACTGATATTTAGACGCTTTGTTTCGTTTGTATTTCCTCCCAACCTGTTGTCCTCATTGTCACTGGTATCGGGAGGTCCGTCTCTTTTGTTGCGCTTATCGGAGATACGCTCATGTTATACCATGTATACAGTTTACGCGTTATACCCTATGTGAGCCAATTCAACCCGTTGTCCTCGTCGTCACAGGTGCTGGGAGCTTACGCATGTATTCTAGCCTCAACCCACTCGAGACCCCCTGCAGCCCTCCACCTTGTCCTGCCATACATGGAGACTTTCCTCCACAAGCAGACCGGTCGTCGTCTCACACCTGTCCAGTGGCGAGGTCACATGTCGGATCATGCAGTCACAGGGTACCTTGTACACTCAGTTGCATACATCAAGAACAGCATGCTCCACAAAGAATACCAACATGAACGTATCGTGTTAACCGTCGCACCTCCTCCAGGCCACGCAGGGGAAGAAAGACAGATTCAGGTTTGCCGCTCGATACACACGGATACTTTTTTAGGATGGTTGGGGCTCTGGGGGCGAAATGACAATGGTGTTACTATCCTACGCACCAACAATGCACCCCAAACTGGCGCGACTGTGAAGACACTTTCCTGGTCTATCCAGGCTGACGCAGAACCCACTGGCATTCAATTCCCGTCCCTCTTGCATGTCAGCGATCTCATTTCCGCGATTTCGGCAGCTCTGGGATCCTATAACTTTCTTTCTGCGTCGTGTTACTCCTTCGCTCATGCCGTGTTTCGTGCCATTCGCCTTGCCTTTCCAAATAATGCACAAATTACCTTCGGTGGTCCGTTTTGGATAACACGACCGACTTACTTTTGCCGATTCATACCGACGGTGACAGTATATGCAGAAAGGATCGCTTACGAGGCCGTTTTCCCATACCCACCTGAAGTGCAGCGCCGTGAAGAGTTGGAGCCTTGTGTACCGTGAGCCCTTGGACCGAATCGTCTCAATCTAACCTACTAACATAAAATTGTTAGTGACACCAGTGATAGCGGCCCGCGTGTGGATGATCAAAATTAGTACTGTAAGGATCGCGCTGACGCTACACGCCGATCTCGCCATCCGACCGTAACCTCGATACCAGAAAATCCAACCCGCTCATCATTCCAAAAAGCCGCCACCCGCGCGCGACCCGCTCGGAAACAAGTCCCTGCCCACATGCACGTATCGCCTTACCCCTTCGCGTCCCTTTTTTCACCCTTTCGTTCCATTCCTAAATTTTCTTTACATTTTTTCGCACCATTCTTGCCCTGCTCGTTGCCATCGCCATCGCCTGCTCTCGTAGATTAGCTATATTCACCGCCCCTTCGAACGCGTATAAAAGACGTCCGACATAGATAGACAAAGCAGCGAACCCGTCGATACATTCCCGCAACCGTACGAACTCACCACTCGAATATACCCGCCTTTCGATCTCGTCTCCTCGTCCGAATCCGCTCGCCGCTTCCCGCTAGCCCGGGACCTTGATTCTTTATCGCCCTCATCTCTCTCGCCGACCCGTTGATCCGCTGACCTCCGTTTAGGTCATCCGTTTTCCCGCGAGCCATCGCCGTTCGACGCGCTCACCCACCGAAGTTCCCCCACAGTATCCTAGACGTCACTCTTGAACTCTTCCGAAAAGATAATCGCATAGTAGATAGACGCTGTTTCTGGACCATCACGTATGTACTAATGACCGAGGCTCGCACGAGTCTCACCCAGTTGAGATACCATTCATCGAACACGAATAAATATAAATATAGACTGCTACGCCGAGGCGGCCGAGCTACTCGTCTTGGTCAACACGAGCTCCAACCCAGCGTCGACAAACGACCCCAACCGCGCCCGGACCTCCTTGATCTTCTCGTCCCGCGTATCCAGCCCATACTCAAACGTCGCGAGCTGCAGTGCAAAGCGACGCAGCCCAACGCGCGACGCGACGAGCTGCACGATCGCGTCTACAGGCACACCCGGCGCGCACCTGAGCTCGAGGACCTCGAGCGCCGAACACACCCGCTCGTCCTTGCCCGTGAGCGCGCCGACGAGCCCGTGGTTGAGCCGCAGGATGCCGGGCAGATACGAGAACCGCTTGAGGTGGTGGAGGCGCATCAGGCACGCGACGACGGCCGCATCCGGGATATCGGCCCGATTCCAACATACCTCTTCGAGCGTGTCCGCGCAGCGCGCGAGGAACGGGAGGCACTCGGTCTGCCCTGCGAAGCTGCCGAGCGCGAGCCCGGCGTTGGCGAACTCAAAGTGGCGGAGCGCGGGCATGCGGAGGGACTCGAAGAGGTGCTCGAGATAGCGTGTTTGGACAAAGAGGCGCGTCTTGAAGGTGTGTACGTGGGGAAGCGTTACGACGGGTGGGACGTACGTGGGGTCGAGTTCGTGGATGACCGCGCCGACACCCAGGGAGAGGGTGGTTAGGTTGTGGCAGGACGCGAGCGTCTGGAGATAGTCGCTGTGGACGGGGTTCCAGAACGCGCTGGCGCTGTAGGAGAGGTCGAGGTGGTGGAGCTGTGCCCATGGGACCTGGAAGCTGTGCAGGTCAAGGCTGCACCAGGACAGGGAAAGGCTTCTTAGGCGGGGTGCCGAGTGCAGCACGATCGGCGGGGGGTTCTCGGACGTGGGAAGAGAGTTGCTATTATGGAGCTCGAGATGCTCGAGGCGCGGGAGCGGGCTCTGGGTGAGCGTGAGGAGGGAGGCGAGGGACCGGGCCGAGAAGTGGAGAGAGAGATCTTTTAGCCGGGAGGCGAGAGAAAGGATCTCTTTATCGAGGTACACAACAGCGTGCCACGGGATCATTGACCCCTTGGGGTGGTTGAGGATGAGGGAGATGGGGAGTGCCTTTGAGCGGGCAAGCCAGACGTGCATGGAGAGACACTTGGACCGGACGAGGGCCTCCCAGTCCTTGGTCGCTGTGGGGAAGTCGAGCTGGAGCGTGGTCCAGAGGCATGGGAGGGAGAAGAGGAGGTATCGCCAGGAACGGCAGACCTGGCCGAGCAGCAGGGGGGATATGCGGGGGTCGGTGGTCGGGATGAAGGCCTGGTCCCAGATGCAGTGCTCGAAAATGTTGGCCATGACGTCCGTGGGCATGCGTCGCACGGGGGAGATGAGGGCATGGAGCTCGTGGACGACGTCCTGGACCTGGCTGCGCTGGTCCTCGAGAGCCTGCATGCGTGCGCGGGCGAGGTCGATCTCGTGCTCAAAGGCGGCTAACTCGGCCTGGCGCTCCTCGATGAGGATGTGGATGCGCTCGGTGTCCACCGCTGAGGGGACGGCATTGGTGCGAAAAAGCTGGGAGATGGAGGACTGTGGGCGCGTGAGACGGTGATGGGATCGAGAAACGTGGGACGTACCGGAATGTCGTTCACTTCACGGAATCGGGGAGGGGGAGCGAGGAAAGGCATTGTGGGGAGAAAGACATAAGAGTTGGGGCATCATATTTGAGTGGCCTCGCGGGTATATGCTGGCAGGCCGACAGGCGGCGGACGCGTGTCAGCCGTAATATTAAAATCCGCAGGGCCTTGCGGAGGCCAGCAGGCGGACGGAGAGCGGGAGCTCATAAGGGGTCCAAAATAGGGCCAAGATGCCAAATTAGAGTGCCTGTGAAGAACAAGGAATGCAAGTCAATTGAAGCACAACTCTCGAGACAACCTTATCTGTGAACACGGGCGCCGACGTCGACCACGACGATGCTCAGACTACTGCTGAGGGCTGCGTGGGCCGGCGTGAGTTTGGTCGTGTTACTTTTCAAGGCTGTTGCAAAATACAGTCAAACAGTCGCTGCGATCCCCAATCACGCGGACGCGTCACCACCGCTCGACATGCCCGACGCCGCCCCGCCGCCCAAGCTCGTCCTCGACGACTTCATCGCAAAGGCGCTCTCCTCGACGCCGCCAGACCTCCATCCGTACTTTGAGGCGTTCAAGAACCTCTACACACGCAAGTACGGCCCACCGCACCGTGCCGGACAGCACTGATCAGGCGCAGGCTATGGCACCAGCTCACGCTCAAGCTGTCCGAGTTCTTCGAGCACCCGCTCTCCAAGCCGTGCCGTGTCGTCGTCTTCCAGCAGTTCGTGCGCGATTTCGAGTCCAAACTGAACCAGCAGAAGCTCGTCGAGCTCGGGACGCGCGTGTCCAGGGAGATAACGAGTGCGTTCCATTTTCTGGCTGTCGCACGCAGCTCATGTCGCACAGATCCGCAGGCACAGCTTGGATTTCTGAGCGCACTGCTGTCCCGGATCGATGCTGATAAGTCGAAAGAGGCATACGTACTGCTGCTTGCGAACATCGCACATGCGAAGCTCGTGTATGGAGATCTGGCAGGGACAAAGAAGGACATGGACACAGCTTGGAAGACGCTCGATCAACTCGAGGGCGTGGACAGTGCTGTGAACGCATCGTACTATCGGGTCGCGGCGGATTACTACAAGGTAATATGAAAACGACGGGGTGCTCGTGGCTGACGTCGGATGCAGGCCAAGGCAGAGTATGCGCCATATTACAAGCACTCGCTGCTCTATCTAGCATGTGTTGATGTCCAGAGTGACCTCACGGCAGAGGAACGTTTGTTGCGCGCGCACGACCTTGGGATCTCGGCGTTTCTGGGAGAGAGCATCTACAACTTTGGGGAGCTGGTGCGCGATTTGAAAGAGCTGTTTTTATCGAGGCTGAGCGAGTGCAGCTGATGCATCCGATACTGGACGCGCTGGACAACACGCAGTATGATTGGATCAAGAAGCTGCTGTTCACATTCAACGAAGGGAACATTGGCAAATTCGAAGCGCTGGCGCCACTGTTTCCGCAGGAGGTGCGTGATGGGTGCGGAGTGCCGAGCCGGATGCTGACGGGGGGATGCAGCCGATACTGGAACGCAACTACCCGTTCCTGCGGCAGAAGATCTGTCTCATGGCGCTGATAGAGTCGGTGTTCAAACGGAGTGCGAAGGAGCGGACGATGACGTTCGAGACGATCGCCTCGGAGACGCGACTGGCGATCGATGAGGTGGAACATTTGATCATGAAGGCACTGAGGTGAGCGGCGGTGGATAAGGAAGGGGGCGTGGTGCTGATAATCAACGTGATGCAGCCTCAAGTTGATTCGAGGGACGCTGGACCAGGTGGAGGAGCGGGCACACATAACGTGGGTGCAGCCGCGTGTGCTGTCACGGGCGCAGATTGGGGATCTTGGAGGGCGTGTGGAGGTGTGGATAGGCCGGCTCGGACGGGTGGAGGAGCGCGTCCAGTCGGCTCAGTAAATGGATGCACGCGAATCAGACGTGGCAGTGTACCCTAATAAAAAACATATCTTGCAAGTTGATTATCATGCCGTCCCCCCGTCTCGTACCCGCCTGGCACAGCGACGCCATGCCAGAACGCAAGAGCAAGAACGGCTTTGTCGCGCAGAAAAAGCAGCGCAAGAAGTGGTCGGAGGAGGAGACGCAGATGCTGGTCGACGGCTGCAACACGGTGCGTGACGAGGGGGGGCGCGAGCGAGTGCTGACGCCGGGGACTGGCAGTGGGGCGTCGGGAACTGGAAGGCGATCCTGAAGGACCCGAAGCTGAGGTTCGACAACCGCTCGCCGGTGGACCTCAAGGACCGGTGCGTGTGCTGTGGGGGGCGGGCGCAGAGTCTGACGAGGCGCAGGTTCCGGACGTACTTCCCGGACGCGTACAAGGAGCACTACCCGAATGCGAAGACGCATCTGTCGAGCAAGGTGCGCTCGACGCTGCCAGACGGACGCTCCATATTCGAGAAGACCCGCTCGAAGAAGCGCCGCCCGTTCACGGAGGAGGAGGACCGCGCGCTCAAGGCGGGCTACGAGAAACACGGCACCGTCTGGGCGACCATCGTCAAGGACCCCGTCTTCCAGGAGCAGAACCGCCGCTCGACCGACCTCCGCGACCGCTTCCGCAACGCCTTCCCCGAGCTCTACCAGGCCGCGGGGTACAAGCCCCGCAACGCGCCCAGGAAGAAGCTCCCCGTCCGCGCCGCCACCGACGACCAGCTCGCACCCGCCGCGTCCCACATCGGCCCCACCCGCCAGAAGCGCGCCAGCAGGCTCCTCCGCGGCGGCACGAAGAGCGTCCCCGAGAGCCCCTCCTGCTCCGACGACGACGACAGCTCCGACGACGACCGTCTCTTCCGCTGCCCCCCCATATCCACGGACACGTCCCCCACCGACGAGCCCCCCGCCGAGCCCTTCCCCGACATGGACATGGAGACCATCGACCCCCTCGCAGAGCCCCTCTCCATCCCCGACTTCATGCCCAGCGCCTCCCACTCCCTCTCCGAGCTCACCGACTCCTCCCAGTCCCAGGGCGCCTGGTCCGCCATCGAGACCCCCGTCACGTCCGCCAGCTGGTCCGCCAACGCCGCCTCCCCCACCTCCTCCCACATCTCCTCCGACTACCCCTTCAACCAGTCCCCCTTTGTCCGCCGCATGCCCACCATCGGCAAGTCCCCCTGGGGCGCACAGGACTGGTTCTCTGCCAACCCCCGCCTCGACACCACCTTCTCCAGCAGCGGCTCCTCCTTTGCCGACGCCCTCTCCCCCGCGCCCTCGTCCCCCTTTTCCTTTCACCACCTCAACCACGGCGTCATGGACCGCTACGACCTCCTCCCGACCGCCTTTCACGACTTTTGCTCCGAGGCCGGCGTCGGCGACACCCACTCCACCTTTTCCGACCCCGAGATGTTCCCCTCCAGCACCTTTAGGGGCTTCACCCACCACTCCAGCTACGCCGGCGACCTCATCTTTGGCGCACGTACGCACCAGCCCCAGCAGTCCTATTACGGCCCTGGCTTCGGCTTCGGCACGCCTGGCCTCGGCCTCTCGGGCATGCAGCAGCCCGCCGGCATGTCCATGCAGATCCACACCCCCGCCCTCCCCGGCATCGATGAGATCGAGCTCGCCTCCATCACACTCAACGACCACACGGAGTCCGCTCCCGAGTCCGCCATCCAAAAGGAGGATGCAGAGGCATCCCTGAACATCGCGTCCACCCTCGAGCTCTTCGCCATCGCGCCGCACAGCATCGACGACATGGTCGACCTCGCGCACTCGACCCCGCCCGCGACGCCTCTCCATGCTTCGCGCCCCATGCGCTCGCTCGCACACGTGCAGGCCTCGCACGGCCGCTCGATATCCGTCCCGCCCTCCGAGCCGCGCTCCACCGCCCGCGCGACACAGGCCCCGCAGCCGGTCGTGTCCAACATGCGTCCGCTCCCCCTCTTCGACCACCACTCCGAGCCCATCCCCGCCGACCCACCCCCGGTCGACGCCTGGAAGCCGTCGACGGGCGCCGATGTCCACAATCTGCCGTTCCTCGATCTGCACTACTACAGCGGCAGCCACGGGGACGGGCACCATGACGGCGCCACCGACGCCTCGAGGCAGGGTCAGGCGCTCGATCTGGCACGCTCGAACACGTCCCTGCGCTCTGCACCCGCAACGGCGCCGTACTCGTCCGTCAACCAGGCACTCCAGACGGCGCAGGCGCTGCTCATGGAGACCGCCCACGAAGCGAGCACACGCCTGCCACATCACCGCGGTATGAGCTTTGTGTCGCCGCAAGATCTCCAGCTGCGCAAAGGCGATCACAAGCGCAAGCGGGCCAGCTGGGACGGCGGCGCATTCTGACCACCTTTTCTTCCTTTCACGACCCCTCACGCATCCTGGACCTGGAGATCCGTCCGCGTCGCTCTGTCCATATCACATACCTACTCGCTTCGCTTTCGCCACACCACACCCATCTTTTCGTCGTTTCACTGCATCGCTATCCATCACCGGCGCAAGACCATCCAAACCTTTTTTTTTTTCTTCGTCCTTTTCATCCGCGTCATTTTTTGCGGGTACGTCAGTCAAAGCATTATAATCGAATCCAGTAGCATCGTATATGTATATTTGTGAGCATTGCCGGTCGCAGGGCGATCGTGTGCGCATCCTTTTTCCCCTCGTCTCCTCGTCGCATTATTATGCCGAGCTGGTACATACTGTAAGTCCGTTTACAGTACATACAAACAGTGACATGGGATAACGGACCTCGATGGTTCGTCCCATCTCCCGTTTGAATGAGGGAGTGTGGTTCAGCCGATCGCCCCTATCTGTCTGGACAGATCATGGGCGTAGGATCTGCATCTCCACCAATATGACGCGGATGAACTTTCTTTCAATTGACGTACGCAGCCGGCGCGGAGTGTCACATCCCATTGATCCCGACGCATGCACTGCCATGCGTCCACAGTGACCCCCTTTTTTCTTCGTCGTGCGTGTCCGTGCGTGTTGGTGCTGTTGGTGCTGTCACCCTGCGTGCCACTGGCGTGTGTGGTGCACACGAGGCGGCAGGCGAGGCGTCCCATGGGGAACCAGACGCAGTCGTGCTGCACACACGTGCGCGTCGTGCACTGTGAAATCCAACGCGACGGTGCTGGCGACTCTTGCAGTGGCCCGTGAACGTGTGACGTGTTGATCGGCGGGTGACGAAGGCCGCCGATATGATCGAGTCCATCGATCCCGCGAGGTGAGTTCCTTCCGGGGCAGTCTGTGCGAATGATGCCGTTCCCGGGTTCCACCCCCTTCGCGTTCGGCGGCCGGTATGTCGACACGTCGCCGCAGTCGTGCGAGTGAACGAGTCCACCACACACCAGGCTGGGTGTATCACAAAACTCCAAGGGATGAGACTCCCATCCCTTCGATCATGTCCAAGATGTCCTGGACGTGCCTCGGCACTAGTGACGTCTTTGGATATCAAGAGACATAAGCAGAGCACAAAAGCGGCTGCATGCGCCTTGCAGGAACTTTCGAACAAAAAAAAAAGAAGACTGGTTTTGCCACGTGTCGGTGGTCGTCAAATCTCTGAGATATGGCTTCTACGATGGCAATCGCATGCATTGAAGCGGTTAGTACTGGCCTTTGACGGATCTCCAAATCAACAATGAATCAGGTAACAATGACATCATTGGCATCGCCTGAAATGCCAAGTCGAGACTAGGGCATAAGCTTATTGGTGATCAAGATCTCGCCTCTGAGGTTAAAAGCGGCGTACTTTTCTCGGGCCAAGCAGCGAGAGATGGATACGTAGGCTTCCTCCGTCGGTCCATATCCCAGAGTGACTGAGTTTGTGATGCATAGTGGATTTCCCAAGTGTGTTCGACGGCATAGTCATGAGGAGCCCGCCACGCGCTGTCGTGATGGGGCATTTGTGACACAGACTGTCACAGGACAGGGTCGACGAAATTGTCACAGCACCCAGCAAGCGCACTTTGACCATCGGATGTCAACTTGGCGCCGTCGCGAAGATGGCATCATCCCACATCATCTTCTCCGACTCCAAGTCACCCTTCGGTCAATGGCAGCCTGAGGTCGACACGTCACTGTCACTGCCGCCTGGCATGCAACAGTCAACCAACTCACCACGTTGCTCCGTGGTACCGACAGAGCGGATTTTCTTGCTAGTGCCATGTCTCCTGGCCTGGCGCGTGTGGGCGAAACGAGGCGCGTACCAGAGTTAATCAGTCCATCTGTCAACACCTAGCTTGACCGTCGTGCTCCGGTTACGGTGACAGGCCGCGCGGTGAGCGGCGTGTATGGCACGCAATGAGGAGAGGCGCCCGAGGCCCGTTTGGTGGGAATGGGAGTTTTTACACCGCATCAGATCTAATGGTGACGTCGATGGTCGTGTGATCACTCGCAGTTCCAAATATGCAAGTCCGGGAAACGCCGCAGTTGAAAATGGACTCGGGATTGCAGACACATCTACAATACAGAACATCATACATTTCCACCTTATTTACGAAGGGATCCTCGACGGACCCGCTTCCGCATTCACGTGTAGCCGGCGGCGGACGGGCGGACGGACGGGTCCAGCTTGGGCTTCTGCATCAGGCGAGGCTGCTTCCTCTGCGATAACGCGGGCCTCCGGCGGCAACATGAACTCGACGTCCTCAAACATGTGTGGGAACAGGATCGCCAGCATGTCGTTCACCCTGTATGGGAAGTATGATCACTCGGTCAGACCGCGACAACGTGCGACGCACTTGAAAATAAAGTCGCCCTTCTGAGCCGGCTGTCCTTGCTTGCTCGATTTCTTCGGCGCGTCGACGAGGTCCTTCTCCGAGTCCATTGCAAAGGATGTGACGTTGACCGAGCCAGCCGAGTTATCCTTGGTATAGAGAGACAGGCCTTGTCTGGCAGCGAGGTCGAGGATGTTCTTCTCCACCGTGTCTATGAATCGCTGTCACCCATGCGATACACAGCGTACGTACTTCAACACACCTTCAGCGTAGTAGCAGAAAACTGTGCTTGTCAATCAGAGCTGCGACCAAACCACTGAAGCGAGCACCCATACCTTCAGTTGCTCGAGTTTGGCCCATTCGATCGATACGTGCGATGGCTAGTTCGGCATTCAGCGGCAGCCCGACACCAGTAAAACAGTGTCACCTTGCACTTCAAAACCGTGGTTCACCACGCTCTCCAAGAGGAAAACTCGTGAAGCACAAGTGACATTCAGGCCAGCGTTATCGCGTTCACTTTGCAGACGTTAGCTGGGAGTGCACAAAGTCACGGTCCACGTACCCGTGCAAGAGAAGAACCTGAAGGTTGGGATCCACTCGGAATATTTTTGCACTATTCTTTCCTTTCCCTTGATACTGGTCTAGTCGCAGACAGGGTATACCTAAGAATGGGTTTAGTCGGCACAGTCGTGCCTCTAAATAGCTCAACTTGCCATTTAGGTGTAGCGCATGCTCGATGACTTGGAAACGTCATCAGCGCCCAACTTTCTGAGAAAATCACACTCACTCGTCAGCGAATCGGCCCATGCAGAAAACACAATGCTCTTGA
>JBBPKG010000496.1:0-12476 GCA_038089115.1 Fistulinella cinereoalba | reverse complement strand
TGCGCCATTCCATGACCCGAGCTTCCAAGTCCTTGAGCTTGTTCTGCGCACGAGTTAACTGACTGTCCTTGAGCTTACTCTTGGCAACCTGTTCCATTCTTCCCCGGTCGACTGCAGCAGAGATCTCTTCGGCATGTTTTGCTTGTATTTCCCTGTCGTGAGCAGCAATCGCAGCCGCGATGGCAGCTTTTGTAGCATCATCAGACAGTGGGGCATTGGCCACCTCCTGCTTGGCGGCAGCGACGGCAGTCTCGACAGCAGATTTGAGTGATGCCTCGTGTTCCGTCCGGAGAGCTTCGATCTCCTGTGCATGCTTCCTCGTCATTTCCTCTGTATTCGGTGTAGCGGACGTGGCATTGATCTCGTTCCTGACCTTTTCGACGGCACTCGCAATCGCAGATTCTCTCGACCGCTGCATGTCGGAGATTCTCATTTGGAACTTTTCCTACAAGAGCTGTTAGCATACATTGCCCATGGATCGATAGGACGAAGAACTTACGTTGGACTGTTTGAAGTTTCTGGCCTCGTCAGCTGCCTTGTTGGCCCGTTCTTCGGAAGACTGGATCGACCGCAGGTGAGCAACGCAGACGATAATCACGCATTCACAAACCTTCAAACGCTCCAGGGCTTCATCGCGAGCCTTTGTGAGCTCTGCCTTGTCCGTCTCCAGCTGGGCCTTGACAGCATCAGACGACTCCCCGACAGATGATCGAGTCCAGCTCTCCTTCTCAGCAAGCAGCTTGTCCCTTTCCGACCGCAGACTCTCCTGTTGTACGTGTCAAAAAAAATGACACGAGCACGAATATCAAACATCTCACAACGATAGCCGATTGATCGGGGGTAGCAGCCGCAGCACTTTTGGCAGCCTTTTCGTCCGCCAGCGCCTTCTCCAAAGCAGCCTTTTCGTGGCGTAGCGACTCCAGTTGACCAGTGAGCTCCTTGGATGCCTCGGTTCCCGCATTCGCCCCAGCATTGGCACGAAGCGAGTCCCTCTCCGTGGTCACGTTCTTGAGCTCTGCTTGTAGATCAGCAACGGTACGGTTCAACGTCGACTTTTCGTTATTTGAGGTGCCGAGCTGTTGCTTGAGGTTGTTCGTGAAGTTCCTCAGCTTGCGCATATTGTCATCATGAGCTGCTATCTGATGTACGGGGAATAAGTTCCTGAGTCCTGCATGGGGCCAGCATTCTCACCTTGGAAGCATTCTCCGCCTCTTTCTTGTCCTGGTCCGCGAGACGCTTCTCCACGTCGGTCTTTTGAGCCTTCAAGGCTTCCACCTCGTCTCGCAACGTTTGAAGGTCAGCTGGGTCTATGCGATCATACTGCACACGAAAGGATGATATCAATATCAACACAACACACAGGCGCCAACACAACCCTACCTTGCTCAACAGTTGGGCGTTCCGTTCTTGCCATCGCTTGCTCTCATTCTCCAGGAGCGTGATCTGGGCATCCCGGGCCTGGATCTCAGCATGCGCCACGCGCGCCTGCTCTTTCGCAGGTTCGAGCTCCGCCGACAGCGTCTTGAGCTTGCCGTCCAGCTCGCGCGACCGTTTCGAGTACATCTCGCAGTCGGCGCGCAGGGTCGCGTTGCTCTCCCGAAGGATATTGACCTGGTTGATCCGCTCCAGCATCTCAGCGTGTTGTGCGTCCGACGTTGCTGCCCGGACAGCCCTTTCCCGTTCCTAGTCGAGGTAACGGTGAGCCAGCGCAACCCAGCGTTACAGAGACGACTCACCTCTGAGAGCGTCTTGCGCACGTCCTCCAAGTTCTGGCCCAAGTGATCCAACTGGGTCTTGAAACGGATGTTTTCCTGCTTGCTCAACTCGAGCTGAAGGTCGACGATTTCTTTTTCTTTCCGGAGATATGCCACGACGGAACGCAAATCGGCCAATTTGGTGTCGGCGTTGCCTTCCACATCTACATCCCCGTTGGTGGCACCCTCCGCCGTAGAGTCTGCGACTTGGCGGATACGTGCAGCCTGGGAACTGACGCTGTCGAGATGTTGATACAGGAGTGAGTTCTGCGCGGCCAAGTCTTTGCACCTGCGGTGGCGAGATCGATAAGCCATCAACAATTACACATGTCTCTTACCGTGCATTGAGGTCTCCAACTTCCTTGTCCAGCGCGTCCTTTTGGCGTTTCCAACTTCCCTCCGACGCCTCCAACTTGGCCTGGGCATTGGCAGCATCCGCCATATGTTGACGTGACGTCGCCTGCGCAGTGCCAAGCTGCTGCTTGAGATTCGCAATCGCCTTGAAGGATTCGGCATGCGCCACCACCTCTCGCGAATACCTTTCTTCCGCGGCCTAATAGGTCGCGTGAGCAGCCAGACAGCGTCACCGCGGACAACGACACATACCGTCGCACGTTCCTCCAACGCACGCACTTCTTGTTGATGAGCATGACGGTCGTTCTCCGAGTGTCGCTCCGACGTGCTCAAGTCCACGATCGTGTCCTCGAGCGTCTTCTTGTCGCTCATCCACGCGGCCCGCTCTGTCTCCAACGTCTTCTGGAGCTCGCCGAACTTGTTCGTCCACTGCTGGAGATCTTGTTGCACGGAACGGAGCTTCTCCTCGAGCGACTTGTATTCGAGCTACACAGTACCGTGAGACGACGGTACGTCCCTGCTTTCAGGGTAAGATGCATACCTCGTGCTTGGCAAGTCGAGCCTCGGCATCCGCCATGTACTCGTTGTGTGTCGTGTTGAGGGCAGCGAGGGCAGCCTCGTTGGCTTGGCTGATCTCCTGGAACTGCTGCATGTGAGTACGCGCAGCAGCCAGGTCCACCTGGGCAACCTTGAGTTGTGCGCTATACAAAAGATGAGTACGCCGCGTGAGGTGCGTGGTATAGGACATACCGCAGGTCGGCAACCTCTTGCTCGAGCTGTTGCTCGCGCGGCAGACCCGAATCTGGCGCGGGCACAGCAGCGGCACCCGCAGGCCCGGTGGTCCTCCGCTCGTAAACGGCGAGTTTCTCCTCATTGCCTTGGAGTTGACGGGTGAGCTCATCCACCCGTGCTTGCAAATGCGTCTTGCTTGTCTCCGCTCCGACGAGTGCCTCCCGTGATCGCGACAGCTGCTCCACCTAAGGGAAATAAATAGAGTCCAGAGCCTACAGCATGCGCCGACATACCGTCTTATCCATGCGCGACTGCAGATCCTTCAGGTCAAGATCTTTCTGGAGCGTGACATGTCTGGTCGATTCTCGTTCTTGGCTCAGCTGCGTCTTCAGATCTTGCCTGTACGCAGAATGAACGACAAGAACGAAAGGAATGCTCAGGGACGCACGTCTGTGTCTCCATCATCTGCACTTGCGTCTCGAGCCGTCTGCGGTCGTTCTCGCCGGAACGCTCGAGATCGCTGTGCATTCTCTGCACGTTGACCATGAGATCCGAGAGCTGCGAGCGTTCGACGGCGAGGTTCTTATTCTCTTCCATCAACCTAGATTGCACGCTCTGATCCCAGCCTCTGTCAGTCTTTCATCGAGGTCAGACCCTAAACGGAGCACGAACCTCCCACAGCTTCTTCTCTGCCCGGAGGTTCGCAGCCTCGGTCCGAAGATGCTCCAAGTCGTTCTTCGCCACAGCCAGCTCGTCCATGACGCGCTCACGATCAATGTCGAAGCGCATCTGCTGATCGTACAGCTGCTGATTCCGCAACGCCAAGCTATCCAGATCCCGACTCTGCATGCTGAACTGCTCCTGAGTCATACGTAACCGCTCTAGCTCGAGATCAGTCGACGAACACGCATGTGAGAGGTAGGCTGACCGTCGAGGAACTCCACCTTGGCGGACGATTTGGCAAGGGCTGCATTGGCCTGACCCAGCTGCCGTTGCGCCTGAGACAGGTCCTCCCGCAGCTTCTCGGCATCTATACCCATCTCGACCCGATACGACTCGAACTGCGTCTGGACATCCTGCAACTCGGCCGCCAAATCGCTCGGAGGGGCAGAGGCGGCACCGTTGACATCACCATTGACACCACCACGCAGCGGCGGGCGTTCGGCACGTGCAAGCATCGCCTTGAGTGCGTCCCGCTCCTTGACGTACGCCTGGATCGTCACCTCGCTGCTCTTCTTCTGCCGCTCGAGCTGCGCTGCGAGGTCTTGGATCGCCTCGTGCGCTTCGCGAACAGCCTCACTTTGCTCCTTCTCGAGTGCTTCGCGGTATTCACGTTCCTCGGACTCCATCTTGGCGCCGAGTTCACGGACGATCTTGAGCAGTTTCTGGTTCTGCTCTTGGAGGGCAGGGACGGAACGGAAAAGAACGAGGTTGTTCGTGATGACGGCGTCAATGTTATTGCCAGGCAGAGGGGACATGCCATCCAGGTCCTCGTCCGAGGGAATGGAAGGGTCAGCGCGTCGTCCGAGTTCTTTCAGGAGTGCCTGGACTTGTCTGCCGAGGTCTGTGAGCTGATGGTGGAGAAGATTGATTTCTTGTTCCGACTTCCTGAGCTTTTGGGACGTTTCCTGCAGCAAAGTGGTGCTGGCATCGCGTTCGGCAAGAGCGGTCGAGAGCTGGCCGGCAAGTTGCGCAGAATCTTCCCTGAGACGTTCGTAGTCCTCGCGCTGTTGTGCCAGGACGGGAGCCTGGACGATGGTAAGCGAGAGACCGCAGTATATAAGACGTACAAGCCCTTACCCGTTCCTCTATTTGAGCGAGAACATCAGAAAGCGTTCTGTCCATGTGGTCGTACTCTGCAGACTTCTTTGCATACTCCTCTTCAAGGCGCACGTAGTCTGCATAGACCTGGGTGAATGTCTTCCCGCCCTTTTGCACCCTACTAACCATCGCCACTGTCGGGCTCAAACCCAACATTGCGTCGGTTGCGTGGCTTGGGCTGCCAGAGGCACGACCAGGCGTAGCAGGGACGGACATGTCGCGACCGGCGACTGGCAGTTCGCCGCGATGCATCCTCTCCATGACGGTCTCTAGCTGCTCCAACCGCTTTTCGGCCTCTTCTCGCGCACGACGTTCTTTCTCGGTCTCTACTCTGAGCGCAGCCTCCCGCTGTTCAGCACGATCGCCCACGTCTGCCCACTCGCGCTCGATACCCTCGACAATGTCTTTGGCCTGCTTCTCCCGCTCTTCCATGATAGTCACCAGCCTCTTCAAGCCAGACACCTCTGCTGAGAACGCCGATTCCTGTTCTGCAAGCTGGCCCTGCAGATCCTGTACCTTGGTTAGCGCCTGGGTCAACTGCTGAGTGGACGCAGCCTGCGCAGACTGTATAGCCCTAAGAGAACTCTCGGCCAGAGTATGTTTTTGTGTGAGGGAGTCGTATGCTGATTGAAGTTGGACGAATTCGGCATGCTTGGAACGGCGGTAGTTGGCATATTCTTCCGACTTGGCAGTCAGCTCGGTGTTTGCGCGATCGGTTTCCGATTGAGAGAGACCAAGTTGTTGAGAGAGCGTTTCGACCCTGAACTATGAGTCCATTAGCATATACTTCATCGCACGTTCAGAGAGACCCACTTTGGTGGACGTTTCTGTAGAGCGGAGCTCGCGCACTTGAGTTTCGAGTGTCTGATGTTCTTGGCGGGCCTGGCGAAGGCTGGACCGCAGGCTTTGGACCTCCTCTATGGCACAAGGTCAGCCGGTTTCAGATATTTGAAAGACACTGAGCGCACCCTCGCGCTGGGCGGCGTCCTCCTTGAGCCTGCTCACGACGCCAATGAGATCCCGTTTTTCTCGCTCTGTCTCGTCGACGCGAGTTTTGAGGTGGTCCAGGTCTGAGACGGACGATGACTGCGACGTGGTAAATGACGATACACGCGTTTCCAGGTCTTTGTTCAACGCGACTTGAGAAAGAACATGTCAGTTGGAGGTACGATGCGTGCTCAGACACGCACCGAGTTGGTCGCGCTCCCCCTTGAGAGTGGAGACCTCCTTTTGGGAGGTATCGAGGGAGGCTTGCAGGTCTCTTGATTTCACCTCGCCGTCTTGAATGGCCTGGTCCAGCTCAACCTCCTTGCGGTCCAGGTCGGCTCTGAGCTCCTCCAGGTCGCGCCGGGTGCCGTCCTGGTCCGCCACCTGAGCGAGGAGGAGCCTGTAGACGGCGAGGACGGTTTCTGGGTCTGGTTTTGCAAATGAGACATCTGGGAGGATGTGCGAGAGCATGTCGAGGTCGAGGTCGTTTGGTATGGGCACCAAAAAGGACGCAGACGAGATGGGCGCAGACGACGGGAGGTCCTCGGTGCCCTGTGTGGAGGCGGTCTCGAGGTCGTGCTCGGTGGCGGCGGTGGCGGCGGCTGCTGCTGCTGCAGCGGCCTTTGACTTGCGTCTTGTTTTGACCATCGTGGACGACGACGTTGAAAGGGTCGAGCTCGACGTGCGACACGATGTCGGCAATGTCTCGCTGCAAAAAGGTGCGTTGGTCCGAGTTCCCACGCCATTGCCACTAGGTCTGTCGTTGGGTCCACTTGGGTTTTTCCGGTTCACCATGTCGTTCTTGAATTCGATCGGGTGAGTCTGTCGTCGTTGTCGTCGTCGTCGTTGCCGACGTTCTCGACGTTGTTCATCGCGTTCCAGACGTTCCATGTCGCGCAACCCGCGCGGGCCAAAGCGCTCCCCGACACCGACCTCGACGACCTTCCCAGACATGGGGCCTCCGCCTGTGCCGGCGTCCCCAGCGAGCCCCGCGCCATCCAAGCCCCTGTATCTCTGCAGCCCGTTCGTAGAGGCAGCCCTCGTCAAGGGCAACTTCAAGACGATCGTCGTGCTCCCAAAATACGTCGACATTATGGAGTGGGTTGCCGTCAACGGTCCGTCGCCTCCTTCGCCGCGTCCTGCTGTTGACTTTTCCCTAGTGTTCGACTTTTATACCAACCTGAACGAGTTTTACGGGGTCATTTCCGAGTGCTGCACACAACATTCGTGTCCTATGATGTCTGCCGGACCCAAGTAAGCCTTGCTCACGCAGCCCGTGATCTAACTGAGCCCCCGAAGCCTCAACTACACATGGATCAACCAGGATCGCAAAAGCGTCCATCTCGCTGCCCCCACATATATCGATTACGTCATGACCTGGGTCCAAAACCTGCTTGATGACGAGAGCGTCTTCCCCACAAAAGCTGGTACGATCCGGACATCTGAACAACACCCCTGAGCTCATCCCACCCAACGTAGGCCACGACTTCCCGCAGACATTCCCGTCGACCATCAAGCACGTCTACCGCCAGCTCCTCCGCGTCTTTGCACACATATACCACGCGCACTACCCGCAGATCCTCCATCTCCGGTCCGAGCCCCACTTCAACTCGCTCTTTGCTCATTTTTTGGCGTTCGGAAGGGAGTACGAGCTACTGGATATCAAGGACGTCAAGGGTGCCGCCAACGCACCTGTGGGGGCCGGATTGCTCTGGGACAAGTGGCGGGAGATGGGCATCCTGGAGGGCTGATCTGATCTGTACTTGTACCAGTATTACGCGGATTACCTTGTCATACCCTACGACTCTGTCGCGACCAATGTCCTTTGTCGCCGAGCTCGAGCGTGTGCCAGACCACACCCACGTCCTCCTCATCACCACCGGCAGCGTCGCATCCATCAAAGCCCCGCTGATCGTCCACGAACTCCTCCAGGTCAGTGTCCCCAGTCCGCGCACGACCAGCACGAATGACCGGCACAGTACAGCAACGTCAAGGTCGAAGTCGTCTCCACGAAACGATCCCTCGCCTTCTTCACGGTCGCAGACGTCCAACGCGCCGGCGCACGCGTCTGGACCGACGACGACGAGTGGTCGGTACGCCACCCCCGCGTCGTCCCGGCCCCAGCCAACTGACACACTCAGGGAACGTACTCCATCGGCGAACCCATCCTCCACATCGAGCTCAGGCGCTGGGCAGACATCGTCCTCGTCGCCCCGTGCTCCGCCAACACGCTCGCCAAGATCGCCGCCGGCCTGTGCGATAACCTCGTCGTACGTGTCTTCTTATCATCTTTTTTTTAGCCTGCAATTGGATTTCGTGGACCAGACGTCCCTGCTCCGCGCCCTAGCACCGACGACCCCGACGTACATCTTTCCCGCGATGAACACCCTCATGTACGAGCACCCCCTGACGGCAGAGCACCTCCGCGTCGTGCGTGACGTTGTCAAATACCACGTTGTAGGGCCGATCGGCAAAGGGCTCGCGTGCGGGGACATCGGTACGCAGCCTTTTCATGTCTGCAGCTGCAAACGAATACATGCTTTTCGTACAGGTATCGGAGCCATGACAGAGTGGAGAGACATTGTACAGATCGTCGTCCAAAGGATGCAACTTCAACTGAAACCATGATCCCATCTTGTGTACCACATGGTCAAGCAGAGTTTTTATGATCTCGTGTGCAGTGTAGACTCCGAGTGTAATGTTATGATGCAGCCTAGGACGAACCCTTCTTGTCGGCCTTTTCGAACAACTTGACACCCTTGACATCCATGACCGACACTCCTCCGACGTCGCCCTTCCCAACCCGGGCATACTCCATGTTCCTTTGGCACGCGGGGATACTCAATCCATCCAACAGTCTCTCGCTCGTGTGCGGGATGAATGGTTGGAGAAGAATGCCCGTGATACGAAGCGTCTCGAGGGCGGCAAGGTAACACGACAGCGCAACCTCCGGTGGATGCACGTTCGACCAGGGTGCAAGAGTCGTCAGTGTCGCATTCGCCTATTCAATCATGACTCGATATCTGGAACGACAGTCTAGCGACTCACCTGTCTCAGCATCAGCACGATCGCATGAAGCGCATCGGCCACTTCGAGACTTCCCATAGAACGAGACACTCGCGCACCGAGACCATCAAGCAGTGTCAAAAACTCTTCGTTGTTCGATACTTTGAAGGTTTCCAGATCCATCGTTCCCGTCGATGCTCCTGACCCATCCAAGTTCGGGAATTGCGCCGAGAACAGGGTACGAAACACCAGGGGCTCCGAGGATGCCGCAACTGCCTTTGCAACTCGGTTTTTGATGGCCTTGGACGTGACCCGGAGGAAGTAGTTCCCGAGTGAATTCTGTATCTCGTCTGCGTGCTTTCGAAGCTGTGCCTCGGACCAGTCTACACGACTTGAGCCATGCCGCCACATCACAGACAAGCCAAACTCACCAACATCGTCCCGGAACCGCCCTCCCACACGCGCGAGGTAAAACCGTACAGCATCTACCCCAAAGTCATCCATTGCAACGAGAGGATCTGCCACGTTTCCAAGCGATTTCGACATCTTTTTCTGTCCGGACGTCCAATGAGCATGCGTCAGCAGCGTTCCCGGCATTGGGAGCCCCAGAGCTTGAAGGATCGCAGGGAGATACACTGCGTGGAACCTTGCTCCACATGAGGCCCATAATAACCACTCCGCGACGCTGGACATACCGGACAATATCTTTCCCGACCACCTGCACATCCGGGGGCCAGGGCGTCGTTCCAGCGGAGGGATACCCCACACCGCTCAGGTAAACCAACAAGGCGTCAAACCAGACATACACGGTCTGGCTCGGGTCCCCGGGCACAGGTATCCCCCACCCGATCCGCTCTCTCGGCCTCGACACCGACAGATCCTCGAGGGGTTCCGCCTTCAAGTCCTGAATGACCGCATTCTGATATACGTCCGGATGCACGCCGCGCGACACGACGCCGTCCTCGGCTCTCGCATTGCGCTCCGCCGCAGCGACATAGTGTGCCAGAATCCTCTCGCGGAACGCGGACAGCCGGAACTTGTAGTTAACCTCGCTCGACCACTCGACGACGGCGCCGGTCTCGGTCGAGACGTGGGTGTTCGGGAGGCTCGGGTGCGCGCAGACCCGCGAGGACGGGTAAAAGCACTCGTCGACGGTGGAATAGTACCCCTCGTAGGTATCCTTGTAGATAAGCCCCGCGTCCGCAAGCGTGCGCTACGCAGACAGGTGACCGACGGCGGGCACGATGAGACAACGGCGCTTACCCAGACATGCTCGACCGTTTCGCGGTGCTGCCGCTGCGTCGTGCGCATGAACATGGTCCCGCTGACGTTGGCGCGCTCGGCGAGTTGCTACGGACGTCGTGAGCGACTACACACGCTGAACAAGGGTGCGGGACGGACACGGAACTCGGCCGAGATGACGTCGCACCACTCGAGCGGGGTCACGCCCTTGGTCTCGGCCGCCTGCTGCATCTTGAGACCGTGCTCGTCTGTGCCCGTGAGGAACACCACCCGTCGCGCGGGGTCCCGAATGCGCTGGAACCGCGCGATGATGTCCCCGGTGACGAGCGTGTATAAATGGCCGACATGGGGGCCTCGTTGGTCGCGTCAGCGAGTGTTTTTCGGGATGGTAGACCGACTCACGAGCATTGGGATAGAATATGGGCGTGGTGACATAGAACGGCTTGTCGGTGCTCAGAGTCGCATTGTGCCGCCTGGAGATACGCTTGACCTGCACGAAAAACGAACTGCGAGTGCTTGAGCGGAGGCCTCTGCAGAGGAACATCCGGACGAAGGAGGGTCCGCTTTGCTCAATGGGATTATGAGCCCTTCCATTTTTGGATATTTAGCCCCTGAGCGTTGTCGGAAGCGGAACGCGTTGACGTCACAGCGGGGGTCACGTTGACGCGTGTCACGCACTCCGTTGACCAGCGACCACACCAGCGATGGGTATCAAAGGACTCACCGCGCTCATCTCCGAGCATGCACCCAAGGCCATCACCGAACACGACATAAAGACCCTCTTTGGCCGCAAAGTCGCCATCGACGCCTCCATGTCCATCTACCAATTCCTCATTGCCGTCCGCCAGAGCGGCGGCGAGCTGCTCACCAATGAAGCGGGCGAGACGACCAGTCACCTCATGGGGTTCTTCTATAGAACCATTCGCATCGTAGAAAACGGCATCAAACCCGCATACGTGTTTGACGGACGGCCACCAGAGTTGAAGTCGGGCGTAGTGGGTAGGCCATAGGGACAGACCGACCGTTCTCACTGACATGGCAATACGTGTAGCTCGCGAAGCGTTTCGAAAGGAGAGAGGAGGCGAAAGCTGAGGGCGAAGAGGCAAAGGAAACAGGTACTGCCGAGGACGTGGACAAGTTCACAAGACGGACTGTCCGCGTCACTCGAGAGCATAATGAAGAGTGCCAAAAACTCCTCAGGCTGATGGGCATCCCCGTTGTCATCGTTCGTTGTCGCCATGTCATCCCTCCAGCCATTAATTGTATCATACAGGCACCTTCAGAAGCGGAAGCACAGTGCGCAGAACTCGCAAGGGGAGGAAAGGTACGAGTACGTTGAGCATAACCAGGCACTCTGACATCCGGTCGTTCTTGCTAGGTGTATGCAGCTGGCTCCGAAGACATGGACACTCTCACGTTTGCTACGCCCATCTTGTATCGCCATCTCACGTTCTCTGAAGCCAAGAAAGCCCCCATATCAGAGATAAATCTCGACAAGGCTCTACAAGGGCTGAAGATGGATATGTCACATGTAAGCAGTCCTTCCGATGCTTCAAGCAGTCCTGATTGTGCAAGATAATAGTTCATAGACCTGTGTATATTACTTGGTTGTGACTATCTCGAACCTATAAAAGGAGTCGGCCCCAAGAGTGCGCTGAAGCTCATCAGGGAGCACGATGGGCTAGAAGGAGTGGTCGAGCATCTACGGGAAAAGTGAGTGTTTGTAGTTGCCGGCTGTAGGATTCTGACTTGGTCTCCTCAGACAGGCCGAGAAGGAGGAAAAGGCTGCGGACGCTGATGAGGGTGCCAAGAAAAAGAAAGGGGGCGTCCACGTTCCAGAAGAATGGCCATGGCAGGAAGCCAAGAAGATATTCGAGAAGCCGGACGTGCTGCCATCTTCAGAAGTCGAGGTAAATTTCCGTTCGTCATCGTTTTTTGCGCACCGCGTTCATGGCAACTTGGCAGTTGGAATGGAAGGACCCTGATATAGACGGTTTAGTACAGTTTCTGGTGGTGGAGAAAGGCTTCAAGTTCGTTGCCTTTCACACTGTTATCCATTTTTGTAACAATTTTTTTCTGTGCAGCGAAGACCGCGTCCGCAAAGGTGCAGAGAAGCTTCAAAAGTTTCTTAATGCGAAACAGCAGGGCCGCCTGGACGGCTTCTTTGCTGTCGTACCGAAAGAAACCAGTGAAGGTAAGGGGAAGTCGGCAAAAGGCCAAGGGAAAGATGCAAAAGGAAAAGGAGCCAAAGGTGGGGCAAAGCGGAAGGCAAACAAGAGCGAGGGACCGAGCAATAAAAAGACCAAGACGAAATAACGATTTCTTGCTGATGTTGCACTTCAGTCATGGTCGCGATATAGTACTCGTTCGCCTAGTGTATCTCATTTGCATCTGTACTTCTAGCCAAGTTATCCAGGTACTAAAATTTGTTTCCAACTTGAAAGCTTAGCCAATAGCGGTATTCAAGAAGGCTATTCTCCGGGTATTCTCGGGATCCGAAAACGCTATGCCGCTTGTTTTGCGCCGGCATGTCCCTGTCGGAGTGTGAAAACGAATGCCTGCCTCCCGCCTACCCCCTCG
>JBBPKG010000495.1:0-10159 GCA_038089115.1 Fistulinella cinereoalba | reverse complement strand
ATTCTGGCTTTTTAGCGTTACTCAATCGACCAGGAGGCTTTTAGTGCACGGGCCATGTTCTTAGCATTAGCGCACAAACGGCACGCTACCCATTCACGGTATGGGGTCACGGTGACAATCATCAAGTCTTGCGTGCATTTAATGACGGCCATTTAGATTGCACTGCACCAGGGAGCAATAGAAGCTATTTTTCTTGACTCGATGAAGGACCATGGCGTAGAAGTCGAACGATCAAAACAGCCATCCGCTATTGTGTTTTCGGATAACATCGACGAACTATCGGATCCTTCTTCATACGCGGTGAAGGTGAGCACCAAAAGATTACTTGCTTCTTCGTATTTAAACAATAATCCCGCAGGTTACTTTATCGCATCTAGATGCGGGTGGTGAAGAGGTCGATTCGGAAATCGTTCAAGCCAAATTCGTTGTCGGAGCAGATGGTAAGTCGTTCTTATGTACGAGCCAGTTATAAAGCTATCGACTTCGTATAGGAGCACACTCGTGGGTCCGAAATACGATAGGCATCAAGATGGATGGCGAACTAACTGGTAGTTTTCCCTAGCTTTTGTCATGCTTGCCTGACCAAATCGGACAGATTACGTATGGGGTGTCGTTGATATGATACCGGAATCAAACTTTCCGGACATTCGTAACCTCGCCATTATCAATTCGACGAGTGGTACCATTCTGCTCATTCCGCGTGAACGTGACATAGTCCGCCTGTACATCCAACTGTCAGACACAGACCTCGCAGACCCGATAACCGGAAAGGTCGACGCAAATATGATTACTCTGGAGAAGCTGTTTTCCGTAAGGACTCATATCGGAGCAAATGAACTTTTTCCCACCAATGATCTAGCTCGCGAGTAAAATCCTTCGTCCGTTTGAACTAAGCTTCCCAAAAGAGGTCGAATGGTGGACGGTCTACGTCAGTAGGTTATTTCTGAATAGTAGCGGTTCAATGCGAGACCTTTGTGTTTCTAGTTGGGCAGCGCGTGGCTTCTGCGTATTCCGTCAAGGATCGGGTTTTCATCGTTGGAGATGCATGTCACACGCATTCTGCGAAAGCTGGTGAGAAAATATATATGTACCGAATTTGCATCCTTTATTTGCCTTATTTCCGTGCCCTTCAGGTCAGGGTATGAATGCCGGCATAAATGATAGCCACAATCTCGGTATGTCCTCTGGAGAAATTATCTGACCATAAGCCGAGAATCACTGTATAGCATGGAAGCTCGCGCAGGTTCTCAAAGGATGCTCCATCCCATCCCTCCTCCAAACTGTAGGCTCTGCTTTTATTTGCAATTTCTGTGCCCATCATTCCTTTCCTAGTACGAGGAGGAACGCAGAAAGTTTGCAGAAGAATTGATCAACTTTGATAAGATTATGGTAGCACGGATGTCAGTAAAACCTGCGACAGAAAAAAAGGACGAACCACGCGAGGAACACGTTGACGAAAAATTCTTGCTGTCAGTGTCTCCATCTGCAAAGCTCATTCATGCTCATCAGGTTCCTGGCATTAGAAAGTCACAAGAATTCATAAGTGGCATCGGCATCCACTACTCTGCGTCTGTGATAGTGGACACAAAGCATCAGAAATACGCACCTGGCCTTGTCATCGGGAAAAGGATGCTCCCGCAATTTTTTGTCCGTGCGGCCGATGCTAGGCCGGTTGACATACACGACCTGCTCCCTGCTGATATTCGCTTCAAATTACTCTTTTTCATCGGGAACCTGACCGACAAGCGGATTGATGAGCTGAACCTGCTAGCCGAGGAGTTGGTCAAGCCATCGAGCTGTCTTGGTAGATTTGCCGCGGACGGAAGCATCTCGAGTCTATTTGACATCATGACAATTGCAGAGAACAAGAAAGGCGACATCAGTCACTTGATGGTCCCGCCGTTCTTCCGTCCCCATTGGTCAAAGTAAGCACCGCCCTTTCCCTACAACGTGCATTGACTCACGGACGGACGCGCTGTAGAGTCCTTCTTGACGATACCGACATGACGGGGAGCCAGGGTGGTCGCGCTTACGAAAGATTTGGTGTCGACCCTAGGCAGATCACCGTTGTGGTCGTCAGGCCAGACGGCTATGTGGGGATGATCGCTTCTTCGACGGCCCTTGCGGACCTGGATGACTACTTTGGTTCCTTCTTCACCTCTTCTACCCTCGACATTCCTTGCAATGAGTCGGCGATCATCGCATGAGGCTTCACTCACGTTTCTGCTCATGCCGCCTGATATACTGCAGGGTAGTATTGTATGTCGTATTCACGTTATTTCTTGAAGGTCACATTTTCATGTGAATGAAATCGGCCCAGCTTGGTTCAGTTACACCAGCTATGGAAGATTTGATTGACGGGTGTTCATTAACGTCAAAGGCGCTAAGGAACTGTCGTTGATTGTTTCAACCTTGTCATCTGGTTCCCCAAAGTTACATATTCATGTCGGCGTTCTTATTACTGATAGGACAACCTGGGCTTTTGAAACCTAAGGCCTGAGGGACTGGATTTACGAGCCTGGCTTCACTCGCCAGTAGCGTCGGAGCATCACCGAGGTTGTTGACTCGCTGACGGCGGCTCGAGGACGCTCAGGCTGGCTACATTAGTCGCCGTGTTCAACGACCACTTCACGTGCTTCCAATGTACAGACACGAACAGGAAGAGAACGGGGGGGAACATAGGGATAAGTCGATGCTACAAGGACTAGGTCCATGCAAGCACAAGATGCCACGACAGATCGTGGCATGGAACGAGAGCAGCCGTTTAGGACGCAGAAGAGAACTCGGGAATGGAATCAACCACCGGATCGACCTTGAATGCCTCACACCTCGAAAAGACTGTAGCTGATACTGTGTCCGCCATCTTTCCTCGACGCGTCCCTATCACTAATTCGCGTGTTGATTTCGAAAGACGCACAAGTCGACACCACAGCCAGGATTGCATGTCACCTACACGCTCCAGTCTAGCCAGGCCAAGAACGCGTTCAGTTCGTTCGCCCATGTTTCCCGAAGTTGCGATATTTCGGCAATGTTGGAGTCCTTTGTGTCCAGCGACGGATCGATCCCTGCGTAGGCCCCTGTAACCCACAACTTGGTCACAAGCCGACAAATCCCTCAGCTTGTTCCTCGCACCGCTTGAAGAAGTAGTTTCTCAGCATCGGCCATCGACTCGAATTGGGTGTCCATTGAGACTGTATGAATAGTGTGGTACAGTGCTTGTATATCGGAACCGCCTAATCCAATCAGTTTAATGGGATGGGTCAGTGGGTGCGGCAGAGAAGAAGAGGTAAGGCGTGAGCATGATTCGTAGCTATGTCTGGGCTTCCCTCGTGAGATCCAAGATCTCGTTTGTCGAGGGGCCCAAGGGGGTAGCAGAGCAATTTGAGGCGCTCGGCGTATCGGTCAACGGTTGTTTGCATGAGCGTCTTCCAGTCGATTCCGCTCGATGGCCTGTCAGGTCTGGCCAAATTGTCCACCAGCCTTGCCTCCACGGCGAGCGAATCGGAACCAAGGGATGTGCGAGTTGACTGTCATAAAAGGGAAGCATCCGGGTAAGATCCAACTGGATACGTATTTCACCAAGTGGTTTACCCGCATTGATGAGTTCAAAGAGTTCTGTCGATGCTGCAAGGGGTTACCCGAGTGGTTTCCCAACAAAAGTCAGCTGATGGAGACGTACAAAAACCCATTCCGGCTACCAAGTCACCAGCTACATAGATGGTCGAAAGAGACAACCCTGAGACCTGACAAAAGTCGCATAGCATGATTTCGCCACAGCGGTGTGAGTGTAGCCTACTAATTGTGCCGAAGGGCTACCTACAGATCCATTCCCATCCCAGAAGCGGGCATGGTCAATGCAGAGGGCAGAGGGAGTCAATAATTACCATCGATACCCAAGTTCTTCCCCCAATCACAATAGTCTTGAATTCGTATCCAATCTTCCAATAGCGCATTCATGCCACCAGTTCGCCGTCCCCAGGTCTTGTGCATCCATCGTACCAAACGCGAGCTTTGTGACGCCAGTGCCATCAAAGCAAAGAATTTTCAACGATCGAGTGGCCAGGAAAATGAAATGCCAGCCACTGTTTGCCGAACGATTGAATGAATCTCGCGAAAAGAGACGAAAATTCTGGATCCATTGAAACTCAGCCCGCGGTGGCCGGTAACACTCTTTCATATCTCTCATGGTAGAGAAGTGTTCCTTTCGGGACAACCCTGGGGACGATATTGTGACCTAGAGGATATACAGGCGAGGCGGGGAAGGTGACCGATCGCCTACCGTTTGTCATGCGTATATTAGGCCATTGTTGCAACGAGTGCACGGTTTCTAAGATGACTGTCGGGTGGCCAAGCCTGCTGATCGTGCTGACATGACGCCAAGGGGACCTGGGCGGCGAGAGCGGCCGCCACGAAAACGAAGAGCGCAGCCTGAGGGCGCACTCAAGCAAACGGTAATAGATCTAGAGCCTGGAAAGCAACACACTGGCGGTGCAGATATTTGAATCAGGTTGGCGTCCGCGGTTGTTCGATGAATGGCCGAATCAGAGCCGAAACCTTGGGTATCGTAACTGCACGGTGAATTGGTTTGTCCAAGTCCCATCTGATGGCCAGACCAGCACCAGGACCACTCCACACGCTCCGCGTCCATCAGCACCCCGTCTTGGCCGTCTTTCTCTCCGCAGACAACGAACGCATATACTCGGGCGACGCCAGTGGCCGCGTCGTCAGCACATCAGCAACAACACTCCGCGCCATCACGAACTGGGCCGCCCACAACGAGGGCCTGCTCGGCATCGAAGAACACGGCGACCACGTCATCACGCATGGCAGGGACAACAAACTCCACGTATGGCTGCGTCCAGTGCCGTCCGTCTCCATCCGGCAGGGCGGGGCAGCCTCCCTCACAGACCAGCCTCCCCCGCTGCTGTGCTACTCCTTGGACGTCAACGCGCTCAACTTTTGTCGCTTCTCTCTTCTCCCCGCGCCCGACAAGGGCTCGACGGCGCTCATCGCTGTCCCGAACCTCGTCGAATCAGCTCTAGTAGGCTCTGCCAGCAGACGTCCCTAGTTCTCACGTGAACACGACGACACTTAGGCAGATGTGTGGACGCTCCCTGATCGCAAACGACTTCATGCCGCCATCGGGACACCCGAAGATGCCCCCGGTGACAGCTTTTCGGACGGCAGATCTGGCAGTAAATCGGGTTGGTCGACCGTAGCGTGCCCCAGCGCGTCGTCTGAGAGTGTCTTTACCAGGCATCCTCATGTCAATGCACCTTTATTATGCACCACTGACGTCTCCCTCGACATCGACGGCTCAACGAGAGCTACGGCTGTTATGTGCATACGAGGACGGGGGAGTCGTTCTCCGCCGACAAACCTGCCCTCAAGGCACCCAGACAGTCCAAGGGCAAGGATGGCAAACCGTCTGGAACAGTCGCTTACATGTCGAATCAGGTTCGTTTTCACCACGCTGGCTCGGGCCCTTGCCTCATCTCCGTCGAATCCAGTCATGGCCATGGCGGTAGCCAGAGATGTCAGCTTTGCGCTGACGGTCTCCGCTGACCACATCATTGGGAGATATGACCTCGTGCGTCCTTGTCATACGTTGCACTCGAGCTGATTCACACTATAAGCTACCCTACAGAACGCTTCCACGCAGGTTGAAGCTGACCAAGCGGCTCGCGTATTCAGAACCAAGCATCCGGGAAATGGAGCCATTGCTATCCGTGATGATGGGCGTGTATGCGCAGTGGGAGGCTGGGATGGCCGGCAAGTTCCCGTGCCCTGCACCATCATGACATCACTAACCCATGCCCTGTATTCTAGATTGCGGCTCTACTCGACCAAGAGTTGCAAGCCTCTTGGCACGCTTGTGTACCACAAAGATAACTGTCACGCGCTCACTTTCGCTTCAGCATATGCTCGGCGGGCGACTCAACGCGACTTTTCAAAGGGATTGGATGAGGACGAGGATGAGGACGAGTGGGCCGAGGAAGAAAAACGTGGACGAGGCCGGTGGTTGATTGCGGCAGGAAAGGACAACCGTGTCTCCATATGGGGTTTGATGAACTTCGACAAGGGAGCATCTGTCTAACGAACTCTGACACGACTTTTAACTACCGTGTCGCTATCATTGAGCTCATTGAGTTTTGATCTTCATATTTTACATGCGGATATTGGCATGTTTGACACGTAGACTGCAGCAAATCAATAGCGATAAGATATAGCCCTCCGGGCAATGTACGCATCCGTTTAGAGGGCCAAAGAGGATGTGGGCACGGGATTGACGACCAGATCGACTGCAAGTGCCTTACATCGCGTCGAAAAATCTCAATATGGAATATTACTCGACCGCAACATCTGTCGTACAGGAGGACTTACCTTGAAGCCACTGTCGTACTTCATTGCTCTTCTCAGACAGCTTCGCGAGATCATCCGAAGCAATATGAAAGAATTCGGCCGCTTCTCTCTCGCGTTGGAGTGCATACAAGGCCTCACACTGGTGTTGGTACAGTGTGAAGCGGAGACCATCGGAATCGTGCGTCCATCCGAATATCTCAAGGCGGTGTGAATACAATGACCAGGTGCACGAAAAATGGGGCGTACAAGTGAGAGACATTCGAATCGGGGATGATCCGAGAAGCGTGGAAGCTTTCGGTCTCGTTGACCGTCAAAGAGTTTGAGGATCGTGTCGTATTCTGCCTTGCCTATACATGCCTTCCCAACGATCATGAACATGTGGGCCTGGAGCCGTCGTCAGTAGCCTCTTCAACAATGCACAGAATTCCGTCACCTGGACGATACGGTGCAATGATCCATCCGTCTCCGCACAGAGCTCGATTAAATGAGCAACACGAATCATGCCTTCCTCGTGCAATCCCGAGGTGAATATGATGATGGCCTATCGGACGTGCATTACGAACAGGGTAAGAGTATATGCATGGCAGGCCGACCTTGATGAGAGAGATGAAACAGATATCGCTAACGTTGTCGATGTCGCAATGAAGAAAGAGTTGGTTGAACTCTTCCTTTGCACGGTCGGCATAACCTTGACCAAAGAGCGCGATGCTATTCGCGATGTACGCGACGATGGTGGGCCTGATGGCGATGGCCTGCGCGCAGTCAGCGGCAGATAGACGACCCAGTGACGAGAGTGACCTTTTTGGCATCGCGGATGGCTGGGCCCCATTGATGGAGGCGTGCCTTGAGCAATGCGCGGTTGGCGCACAGGTGCTCGTGTGTGGCGGTTCGTTTCATCTCCTGCGAAAGCGCCTCAATGGCCAGGAGCAGTTTATCCTGTCGCCATGGTTCTAGCACTTCCGGGCTAGCGTGAACGGGCTGGGGAAACAGACGCAAAGCATGCATGTGATGAGAGCGAATTGCAGCAATAACAGAAAATGCCAACATACATGGGTATCGGGCCAAGAAGAGATCTGCTACAATTAATAAAACGAACCGTGACTAAGTGGGGATGTACTCACCGAATCAAGGTAGCGGGAGGGAAGAATGTCGCTGAGATTGTAAATGGCGATACCTGTCCACCTATACCCTCCGGAAATCGCCATGTCACGGTTATGTGACATGGTGATAGATCGAACAAAACCTGTATGTTCGAGAGAGCCGATTTGTTCATGTGTCACTGCATCCCAAAACGAGACTGAGTGGCCAGTAGAAGCTGCGATGAATCTGCCGTCCCTTGCCAACGAGATGCCCTGAGTGCCTCTGTGAATGCGCCATTGAGCGAGTATCTTCCCGGTGGTCGCATCAAGGGAGTAGATATTGCTGGCATCCGCCAAGACAAATAGCTTTTGGCTGTTGCTCTCCCATGCGAGCGAGTGATTGTACGAGATAGGAGGGTTGACTGGGACGTCGACGACAAGCTCACCGGTTTGCGTGTCGTATATCCGAATCGATTGTGAGTCTGTGGCGACGAGTCGTGCGTCGGGCGACAATTTGACAGCATGCACCCAGTCGACATGTTGCCAGCGATGGCGTGCTTGGCCCGTGCGCGACCACGCACGCACGGTGTTGTCATGCGACCCACTCACTATCGTCGACCCATCCGCTGAAATGTCCACTCCACACACCCGGCCAGTGTGTCCTCTGAGCTCGATCTCTTTTTCGTGCGTGTCCGCTCGCCAGACCGTGACAAGCCCATTTTCCTCTCCGCTCACGACCCACTGTCCGTCTTGTGACGCTGCAATGTTGTAAACGTGACTTGCCGCATCCATTATTGGCCCGACTTGTCCCCCATCCTCTAGGTTCCAACGCCGAATCCGGCCCAGATTCGCACTGCCGGTCATGACATTCACTCCATCGCCCAGGAACGCCGTCGAATATACTTCCCCTGCAGAGTCAATTGTTTTCACCCTCTTCTGGTGAGTGGTCCTTCTGCTCGGCTCTGCCAGGGCCTCGTAAGTGACCCACAACAGGTATCATAAGCACTCACCGTTCCTTGGATTCCTCCCTAACAGCCCGCGGAGAATCTTCGAGGACATAGATGGACGAGAAGAAAGCGCAGTCGCCCAAGTGCTGTGCGTCACTCCTACTTGGCAATCGATAAGCATCATAACCATCTATGGTAGCTTGCCGATCTTATCATGAAACTTTTAAGTTTTGGGCCGTCGCAGCTCCGCCCGAGAGCGATGCATGATAAGTCTCGCGTACACGGCGCGAGCAGGTACTGTTGACCGGACAGAACCATCGCCACGTTAGCGGGGCGTACGACGACGGTCCGAACGTGTTCTAACGTGTCCCATCACGCGATCATCATAGTCACGTGGCCGGTCCTGCGGGAAATTTAAAGGTGCCTTGGGTGCGCGCGGAGTGCTAATGATAACACGCCAATCACGGTATACTCCGGTGTCCTCATGTATACTGAAAATAACTACAGTACATCCCATACCGTTTGAAAAAGAGTGGTGTATATTCCATCCATTCATCAAGCCCATGTCGTTCGAGCGAAAGGCGCCTCTTCCGTACCTCAACCTTGACCCACCTACGGCTTCCCAAACTTGACTACCCATGTCTCCTTGCACGCCTGTGTCCCAGGCAGCAACCGCTTCTTTTCGAACTCCTCATCACGCTCGAGCCCCTTGAACGCGGTCGTCTCTCCCAGCCAATCAATCCTTTTCAGACGCGCGGTCTTTTCCTTTTCCCTCTCCTGTCTCGCTTTGGCCGCCTTCTCAATCGCCTCCCTCTTCGACTTTTCGTGCAAGACGATACCCCACTCCGAATCCGCGATCGGTTCCTGAAACATGGCATGAAGGGCCTCGAAGACGGCACCACATGTGACCACGGTTCCAGCAGGCGCACGGATATCGACCGTCCAGGGAAACGCCTTGGAGATAATGCGTGCCTCCTGCGTCGGGTGTGCGAACGCTGGCTGAAGTCCAATCTGTTGGTATGTAGAAACAAGGATGCCGTCTCGTGTGGGCTTGCGGAGGTCATAGCGAATATTGGTCGTGTCTGCGGCCAGCGCGGGATTCAAGTGAGGGTGCTTCGACTGCACGGGGTCATCTGCGCCGGAGTACAGAGTATGGAAGACCGTATGGGTAAGAAATGGGGTTGTGGCTCACGAAAGCTCCATCCGGATAGTTTCTGATAGTAGGGATCTTGGTACTGTGGTGGATGGTAGACATGTGGGTTGTATGGAACCTGGTACCAACTTGGAGGATACCGGTTTCCGTAGGGATCCATGGGTGATGTCAGGGTGGGAATAAGGGACACGAAAGGGTCATTTTCTGGGAAGAGGGCCGACGCTTAATTTATAGGGTCGATATGGGCGCTTGCTTTGGGGATTTGTAGCGAGACCATATCAGTCAGACTCCGATGTGAGACCGAGGCCGCCTCCGAGGCTGTTCGGCGCTGGCCTGGAAGCAGGATGATCACGAGCTGTGCACGGTACATAGGCTGATGTGCCTGAAATGGAGCGGTCAAAGTGACGCGGGTGCGAGTCAGGTCTTGAAAGCGAGAAGTGCGCGTGTCGATAGTTGGGGACGATCATATCGATAAGAACCCGATATGCTGTACAGTAGAAGTTCTCATAATGCATGAGCTCACTATGCATATTTCTAATATTGCATAGCCTTTTCGCTGGTCCCAAGTTGGGCTCACTGAAAAATGCATGCATATCGCATAACGCATAATGCATTGC
>JBBPKG010000494.1:0-20708 GCA_038089115.1 Fistulinella cinereoalba | reverse complement strand
GGTCATTTGGGTTGACGCAGAACACAAACTAGCGCTGTGTATCACTTGTCGGCAAGCACATATGGTGAACTCTCTGTCCCTTCGATGCATTTGGGAGTCGGGAGTCATTGGGATTGATGTAGAACTCAAACCAACTTGTACCACACATCGGTGAAACATATATTGTCAATCCTACATCTCCACATCTGATTAGGGAATCGATGCAGTCGTTGAGGTTGACGCAGAGGGGGTTGAGGCAGAATACGAACCAACATGTCGGTGAAACACCGCAGTGAACAGGTAAGCCCATCGGTAAAATGCAGAATGGAAGGGATGGCCCTGTCGGTGAAACGCAGTATGGAAGGAGTGGGCCCATCAATGAAACGACGCATGGAAGAGAGAGGTCCATCGGCGAAACAATGCATGCATGGGATGGGCCAATCTGTGAAATCGATTCGGTCAAACGAAGCACGGAAGGGATGGGCTGATCGGTCAAACGACGGACGGAAAGACTGGGCCCACCGGTGAAAGGCCACACGGAGGGGATGACCCATCGGTGAAATGGCGCATGGGACTACAGACAGAAAGGATGGTCTCATTGGTGAAACGCATGCGGGAAGGGGGAGCCCATCGATGAAACAGCACACGGAGTGGATGAGCCTATTGGTGAAACGGCGCACGTGGATGAGCCCATCGGTGAAACACATGCAAAGAGGATGGGCCCATCGGTGAAATGACGTACGGAGTGGATGGGCCCATCGGTGAAACGACGCACGGAGTGGATGGGCTCATCGGTGAAACGACGCACGGAGTGGATGGGCCCATCGGTGAAATGACGCATGGAGTGGATGGGCTCATGGTGAAACGATGCACAGAGTGGATGGGCTCATCGGTGAAATGACACACAGAGCGGATGGGCCCATTGGTGAAATGACGCACGGAGTGGATGGGCTCATCGGTGAAATGATGCATGGAGTGGATGGATCCATCGGTGAAACGATGCACAGAGTGGATGGGCCCATCGGTGAAATGACGCACAGAGTGGATGGGCTCATCGGTGAAACGATGCACAGAGTGGATGGGCCCATCGGTGAAAAGACACACAGAGTGGATGGGCCCATCGGTGAAACGACACACTGAGCGGATGACCCCATCGGTGAAATGACACACTGAGTGGATGGCCCATCGGTGAAACGACGCATGGAGTGGATGGGCCCACATAATGCAAGGCCACGCGGAAGGGATGGGCTCACCAGCAGCAGCACAATGGTATATTTGATCTGCCAATTGGTGAAACACAGCCGACTACTACAATAGGCCAATCGGTCACCTACGCTACTTTAACCTCGATCGGCCGACATGGGCTGGTCTGTCATCTATGGCGAAATGGCACATTGGCTGGCCTGTCACTTATGGAAAAAAGGTACTGCATTATGTGGGCGTAAAGGAATCACCCAACAGTGGGAGGTGAAATCATCCAAATACGTGATAACGTATTTGTATTTATGATAGGAGTCGATAGGAAAGGACTTTATGTCTGAGTGAATGAGTTCGAAAGGCTGAGTAGCCCTTCGCTCATTAGGAGGATAACTCCTGTTAGGCATTTTGCCTTTTAAACATCCAGGGCATACTGGGTCTTTGGTGGGGAAAAGTACCTTAGGGAAACCTTTGGTATGTTTTTCAGCCCACCGGAGGACATCTTTTGACAGGTGTCCAAACCGTTTGTGCAGTATGTCATATGTGATGCTGCGAGTCATTTTGAGTATTGGTCATGCCTCTAGGGGGTGCCCTGTGAGGGAGTACATATTGCGACCAACAGATCTGGGTGAGAATGGTGCCAGTAAGGTACCGTCGCCGTAAAATACGTCGATTGATCTCATATCCCCCTTTACTATGGCGCCTGCTCGTAGTAACTCCCTCAGGCTTACAAGCCGTACTCCAGAATCAGGGATGTGGGTGACGTAGTGCAAGGCGAGAATATGAGACTTTTGGTCAACATCAAGCCATCGAACAAGAGTGTGCCCTAGCCCAACAACGTATATCTGGGTGCTGGCAGTAGAGACCGGGATACAATCTTTATGACTCAGGGCCCGGTACTCGACAAAGTCGGAGCGCCAGGGTGTAAAGTGCATTGAAGCACCAGAATCCAAGATCCAGGTGAGAGATGACTCTCCGTGATCACAACCACACTTTCCTTTTCCCTTATTATGAGCACAGACTGTAGAGTCGGAAGTAGATAGTATATTGGATAATACACTACTACTATGTGCACATTGTACAGATAGACTATCTACGAGATCAGCTATTTCAGCAATCATCGTTGAGTCATCTGTGGGTTCGGAAGGAAGGGGATCGACGTACCTGTACATCGGATAGGAGGAGGTCTCGTCATAGGTAACGGACCTGAGTGACACACAATCCTCTTCATCGATCTGAGCTAGGCCCAACGACCCAGCGTGCAGCCCTGCTGCCTCCGCAATCTCCTTGTCGACCTGCATTGGCGCGGGCGGCTCGACATAGGCACCGTAGATCTCGTCGAGATCATCAGAGTCCCAGCAATCTGCCGGGGGCCCATGGATGTTGCAGGTGCGGCGCGAACGCTTGCGCTTCTTTGTGGGAGGCGCGGCGACAGGAGTGTCGTTGGAGATATGCTCAATCCGAGCGACGAGAGGAGGGGAGGAGTGCCCTGCAAAGGGCATCTTTTTGTCCGCGGAGCGGACTTCCTTGTAGCGAGGGAAATCCCCCATGCGGCACACGAGGGAGATCGAGTCCCGGATCCGAGGATCGACGGGATGATCTGAGGAGCTGCCTTGGAAGGCAGACGGTGGTCGGTGAGAGTCGACATGCAGGTCGACGGTGGCGGGGGTGGACACGAGAGATGGTGCGGGGAGTGGGTTCGGCCAAGGGTGTGAAGGGACAGAGGCGGTGGCGAAGGAGGCGATGATGGTGGGGGAGGCGACTTCGGCGGCGGCAGCTTTGCCTTTGGGCCAGTGAGTCTTCTTCTTCCTCTTGTCACCTCCTTCCTGCTGCTGCTGTTGCGGGCCTTTCGGCCTCTGCTGCTGCTGCTGCTGCTGGAAGGAGGGGTCTCCTCCTTTTGGCTTGATGGCCGAGATCTTATTCGCCTTTTCAGGCGTCTTGCCCTTTCCGAGGGAGCGCTGGTCCCAAGCGAGGACCGCTGCATCCTTCAGCTTGGCGAGCATCGGGTGAACTGACGCGCCAGAGGCGTCCTTCTCCTGGACGGCCATCTGGGCCATGAAAGACATGGTGGGGGGTAGTTTAGCGAGGACAAGCATCGCCGTCACCTTTTCGTCGAGCTTATAGCTCATCCTCTCTAAACGAGCAAGAAGGTTCTCAAGCTTGTTGAAGGAGGGGGTGGGGTGAGCGTCCCTGGGGATCCGGAGGTCCATGAGCTCCTTCCAGAGCGAGTATGCTTGGGCAACGCCTGTGGCCTTGTTGTCGGCCTGGAGGGCCGCGATGAGGTCAGCGGCAGTGGTCTTCTCAGCATATTGCTGCTTGAGGGGCGCGGAGAGGTAGAGGGTGATGGTACCCATAATCGTGTCGTTGGCCTTACACCAACCCATCCAGAAGTTGAGCTCTTCCGAGCTGGAGGTGGCGGAGGGAACCAAGGGCTGAGAGATGTCAGTGCACCAGAGGCCACCAGTAGCCTGCAATTTGGCAGCCATGATAGGCCACCACGCATCCCAGTTCGATCCCGTAAAGACGGGGATATGGACAGATTCGGAGGTGGGGNNNNGGTGGGGTTGGAAGGCATTGTTTTATATGGTTTATCTAGAAAGCAAGACACGTTAGCGTGCTATTTCAGAATAACATATGAACATAGCCTCTCCCTGTTCGGGACGATGGACAGTGTATGCGAACGTAGTTCGAGCATAGCATGCAACGCCTTACTTTGGGAGCCGATCACACAGAGGTGTGACAGTGGTGGAGCAACTATCCAGCCAGGGAGAACTACATACGTGTGCTCTTTTCAGGCAACAACGTGTGCTTTGACTGGTCCAAGAGGCAACAGCACATGCTCTCGCTTTTGCGAGGCAATAGCGTGTGCGCTCTCGGGGCTCATAACCTGTTGAACAGACAGGCTACGACGAGTAGCGACTGCATAGAGGAAAGCCTACCACTTACTTATGGTTGGGCTTGGGGGTTGCTGCGTTGCTGTTGTGCACGTAGTGGTTAGAGGTAAAGACTCTCTTAGAACTCCGATGCTGAGTTCGAAGTATATATACATGTCATCTATTTACGCATACACTACATATGCAAATAGAGACATACAAAGGTCTTGTTGCCCGATGACAGGCATAGTGGAAGTGCTATCGTATGATGCACGTTCAACAGTGTCCAGGATCAAGGATGATCCTTCTTTGTGAGGTCGAGGAGTGGGCGAGCGACGTTGGAGTAGTGGGGAATGAAACGCCAATAGAAATTGTCGAATCCGAGGATGGAGCAGACGTCTTTGACCTTCTGGGGTGTGGGCCAGGATGCAATCCCTTCTAGTTTAACGGGATCCATTGCGAGTTCACCAGGGCAGGCAATCATACCGAGGTAATCGACCTCCGAAGTGTTGAACTTGCACTTTTGTAGGTGAAGACAGAGGTTGAGTTCTCTCATTCATTGGAGGACTCGTCAGGTGGTTTCGTCATGGGTGGTCTGATCAGGAGAGAAGATGAGGATGTCGTCCATATATATGACGATCTTTCCTTCAGCGATGAGGTCAAGAAATTCTTTATTCATGAACCGTTGGAACATTGCTGGCGCGTTCTTAGGCCCGAAGGGCATGACGACAGGTTCAAAGAGTCCCCTGGTAGTGATGAAGGCCACCTTCCATTGATGACCTTCTTTGATGCGAATATTGTTGTATCCCCACCGTACGTTGAATTTGGTGAAGATCTTGGCATCTTTGAGTTTATTGAGGAGGTCAGAGATTAGTGGGAGGGGGTATGCATCTCTGATCGTATGATCGTTGAGATACCGGTAGTCTTGGACAGGACGGAGTTTTCCGTCTTTCTTCTTAACAAAGAAGAAGGGGGCAGCTTGGGGCGAGGATGAGGGGCGAATCTTCCCGCTCTTCAGGTTTTCATCCAAGTATTTGTCTTGGGCTTTCTTTTCTTCGGGAGTAAGTGGGTAGAGTTTACCGATCTTCGGTGTGAAGTCGTCAGTGAGGTTGATCTCGTGATCGCAATCATGGGATGGGGGGAGAGGAGTGTCTTCGTCCGAGAAGACATCTTGGTAGTCCTTATAGGTGTCCGGGAGAACGATCTCTTGCTTCTTAGCCAATGCTTCGACAGCAAGATCGGTGGAGGTGGTGAGGGCGCAGCAAGAGAACATGGGGTTTGGGACGAATTGATTATTTGTGAGGACTGTTCTGCTGAGAGTCTTGCAGGGTTTCTTCATTGACATGCACCGTGCTAGGGACATGTGGGCACACCAGAAATCGTCTTCTTCTCTTCCCAGGTAGTGGAAGAGATGTTCGTGCTCCACAGCGTTAATGGCTTTGTGCTTCGGGGGTACGTTGGGCTTAGATAACTGTTCGTAAGCTTTATGGACGTCCTGTTTGACTTCTTCATGGGCGGCAAGGAGGTCGGCAGTTTGGTCCATGGATTCGGGAATGGTAAGAAGTCGATTTTTCCAATCAATTTTCGGGTTGGCTGCTATGAGCCATGGGAGACCGAGGATAACAGATTCTTTTCCACAGTTCATGATGTGGAAGGTCTGTTTGCAGGTATATCCATTGACGTTTACCCAGAGGTTGGTGGTAAACTTGATACATCCGGATTGGTTCACGGTGGCATCAACGTTTCGAACGATGATGGGTTTTTCGAGGCGTTTTCGAGGGAGGTCGTTTGACCGGACGAAGGTCCAGTCGATACAGGAGATTTGGGCGCCAGAGTCTACGAGGGCACGGGCAGCGACGGCTTTGACAGTTCCACATGGGCGAAGCAATGTTATAGGAATTCACATTGCTTTCATGGCTATTGGTTGCACTGTGTTACATTGTACAGAGGGTAAAGGAGAAACGTGCGTCGTGGGCGTTCTCCTTTCTAAAAATCCATGCCGACCTGGCCAACTTCTTTTTCGTCGTCGGTGGGCACTTCTTCAATTTTGCTCGTCGTTTGACGAACGTCTTTTGGTGGAACCGGGGGTGGGGCGTTGGTGAATTTTACTCAGCATTGGTTCAAGTTGTGGCCTTTCTTCCTACACTTGAAGCAAAGTCCTTTCTTTCTACACCTTTCACGTTCTTCGTCAGTTAGCTTCTTCGGCTTCCTGATCGCATCAACATCCATAGTGTTGGGGTCTTTGGTAGCAGGGGCGGAGGAGCGGGAGCTGGAAGGGGTAACGTACATAGATGTTCCCCTTTCGTCGGGATGTGATATTGAGTGCCCTTTCTTTCAGGGCGGCGAGTTTGATGGCTTTATCATACCATCCAGAGATGTTGTCGGGGACTTTCTCAAGGGAGTGGATACGCTCCATCAGGGACGAGGGCATACCCATGGCGAAGAAATTGATGAGGACATTGTCCTCCTTGATCTCCGAGAGCGTCGCTTTGTTCTTGAACTCGGTGATATATTGTTGGAGAGCCAGGTTATATCTTCCCTGGCAGTCCTCATGGATGTGCGTTTTGTTAAGCCACGCGAGGGCGTCGTTTTTGGTTTCTGAGCTTTCGAAGATGGCTCGGAAGTCTTTTTCAAAGTCGGCCCATTTCCCTAAAGAGAGAGATGCGCCCGCAGAGAGGGACGAGAATTTTGACTCGCTAAACATAGCAGCCCAGGTGACGGCCGTGCCCTTCTTCATGTATGAGAGGGTGTAGGCGATTTGTTTGGTCTCAGTGTTGTAGATGTCCTGGTTGACAGCCAGGTACATCTGGACAGTACGCAACCATTGGATTGCGTTCGCGGGGTTTCCATCATATTCGGCGGGGGTGCCGAGGTGGAGTTCAGTGGGTTTCAAGGAGGAAGACATAGATGTCTTGGGTCTAGGGTTCACTGGTGGGGTTCCGAAAAGTTGTCCTGGCTGTGGCCGAAGGGGTGGACTAGGCAGCATTGGTTCTCTCGGGATAGAGAGGGCAAAGGATAGGTGCAACAAAAGATCGCGTGCCTCAGGGGTTTCTTCGACGATAGGTTCGTCAGGATCAGTGGGTATGTCCTCAGAATCAGAGTCTGAAGGACCAGAGGAGTTGACGATTGTATCCCTTCTTAACCAGTCGGTGTCGAGATGAAGTCGGATCTGCTCCTGTTGGAGTGATCGGCGACTGTAACAAGGGGGTAGTCAGCTCTGCTCCAGATGGAGTGCGCGTCGACTCAAGGAGTTGTTGGCTATGCTGACATGCGATAGCCCTCGAGGGACCCATTGGGTATGGGGGATCAATGATGATGGGGGCAGCTGAGGATGATACTCGCCGTGGTCAAGGAACTTGTTTCCTTTGTTACACTTTGGCCGGGTAGGTCGGAGTGTAGCCCTTGTTGGACAGAAACATGAGGAGATGTCGACGAGGCAACCAAAGAGTGTCGATGAAGCGACCGAGGAGTTGATCTGGCTGACAAAGAGTCGACGTAGGATCCGAGGGACTGCCCTTGACAACGAGCAAGGGTGGGACGAGGATCACACCAGAAGAGAACGGTGAGGAACTAGCAAGCTTGTATTCGCAAGGAAGTACAAGGGAGAAACAAGTTAATGTACATGAGCGGCAATAGGCCGGTTTATATACGAAGAGAAATGGCCGTTGAGGGCCGGTTCGATGAGTGTATAAAAGGAATTGACCAATAGTAAAATAGTCATACGATGCGATGTCATCGGTCGACGTGTAAGCGAAAATGACCGTCAAGGGACGTGTCATTTGATGGTTAAGTAATACCAATGACATCAAGAGCGATGGCATCGGAGACAAAGGTAAGCATGATTATGAGTGTGGGAAACGTACAAAGACGTAGGCCGAAGACGAGCGGCGAGGCTTCGGCCGAAAAGAAATAAGTCCGATCGTAAAAATAAACAAGAGTAAACAAAGAAAATCATAACAGTTTGCTTGACAAATGATGCGGCAAGTTATTTTACCGCCATGGACGAATACAAGGCCCACTTAGCGACGGCGCATGATTCTCAACCGGTGAGAAAGAACGCTCCTTTCACTGATGCGTATGAACTACTTTGCAGAAATCTACATGCAACGAGCATCATGCCATGAAAGGCACGCATGGCTCTCATCAACACTTGGAAGCTACAGGGATCGGCGCCATTGCATGTGTGAGACATGGGTGCTTCATGCCTATGAGTATAGTTGACTTTCAGACAGGCGAAAGGCAGATGAACATGGACTTCGCACTTCACAAAGCGCTAAACTTTCGCCTCAATGGTATATCTAGAGCAGTCGTTCTGTATGACATTGCTTGTCAGTATAGCATCAACTTTCATTGCCGAGTCTCTCAAAGCCCATACTTATCACTCCCGCCAAATTTGAAAATCGTCTGGGGAATTGGGTTGTTTCATATTCATGCTCACCAAGACAGTTGCACTCCAAGGTTTTTGCCGAATTTTATTCCCAGTGTAGGCCAAGTGGATGGCGAAATTCTGGAAACACTGTGGTCCTCACTCAATGAAGTAAGTGGCAGTACCAGATCATCAGCAAATTTGCTGCACTCTATATAGAGCTGTAAAGACTTGTGTAGTGCAATAGGCACTAAAGAGAGGTACCTACTATTGTAGGTCTTGACAAGTCTGTCTAAACTCTATACAGGCTTATATAATGCATCTTACACTTTGGCTTCGCCACCACATTTCCACTCTATAGCAATCCACAGAGGTTGACAGTGGCTTAAATTTCAGGGGAGGCATTCCACAGGCATTCACAGGCATTCACAGTAGGGCTGATCACAGACAAGATTAGGAATGACAGTGCTCTACAGAAAGGTACACTAGTAACGTGTTACATTCTGTACTGACACGAGATCGAGGCCCGATCAAGCACAATACCGGCCATTTTCATATACCACAACAATCCCACACAGCCACAGTTCTCAATCCAGCACCGGCTGAAAATCAGAATCGAACGTGATGACACCACTCGTGTCGTTGGTCAGAATACTGCAAAATGGTGTTGGATAAGTAAAAAAATCAATGACAGAATCAACACTTACTTGGAGGATGCCCACTGTACTCGCAATGCTCTCCTCTTTTCTTCATGCTTTGCGTTCTGATTGATCTCCAGCTGCATAGCATAGAAACTCGCATAAATCTTCGAATAGCCCATGTACTCGAATGTATGGTCTTGTCAAGTTCCAGTCATGACATACTCATCAATCGCCGCTCGTAGCTATAAATTAACTTATTAGTCTGGTTTGAGTGGGCGAGAACAACAGAAATACCGCAGTTGCCGCAAGGCAAACAGTAACTTGGGGGACCTCGAGGCTAAAGACTTCCAGGAAAACAGTACCTAGAGCAGATGGACCAGTATAAAAGAAACTTATGATGAGCGAGCCAAGTGCGGGTGCAGCCATATTATTGGTGGACCCCTGGAAATTAACCTATTACTCAGCTTGAAGGTTACTGATGCTTGCATCCACGTACCTCTTCATCGATACCATCTCGAGTGAAGGAAGATCCTCGAATGAGGTTCTCGGCTTCGACCCTGTTCATTTCTTGGGAGTAGGCTTCCCCCAAAGCGTAAAAACGTGGAACCAGTTCGCACGCCTTCGCCTTGAGTAACGACTGCCACGTCATGAGCGCTTCCCATAGCTACTGCGTATCAGTTAATTTAATGTTGATGTGACACATGTGACTGACCAATACACCAAGTTCCTTTTTGTATTGCGGCCAGTATCCTATAAAAACATATCAGTAAGTGCTGCCCACCATAAGTTGGTGCCTGTCACACTGCCCAGAACATGCTCGCATTCAGCAATCGCCTCGCTGAAATATTCTCCACTCTTTATGTCAAGGAACTTGGAACGATTGGGGTACGGGTTATGCACCGCACAATCACATGGGGAAATTTGCTTTGCACGTTCGATGACTTCGCGAAACTTGTGAGGATAAGACCGAAGCTTTGTTGGGTTACCTGTCAATGGACCCAGTGGGACATCGGTGGACAATTCTCGAATGGAAGCCAAAAATGGCACAGTATCAGAGGGTATGTCTGGTGCTTCAAGTCGGGAGGGGGCGGGATAGGGATTTCCTTCCATCATGACACTCCCACCGTAGTTTCATTGTTGGTGGCAGATATTGTGTAAAGTGGATGGATCTGGGGGGTGGGGAGCATGGTTACATTGGTGAAACTCTTTCACCACATCTTTGGGCCATCCCTCGGCAAGGAGGACGGGATCTTTAGTCGTAAATAGGACACATGCATGCATAGTTATTAACATACTTACCGATATCACTGTCTGCGGGAATCTGCCGACCTCCACCTTCATGGCCATACTCTTCATCCATGGCTGATCCATGGAGGTGGCCACTCAGCCAGTCACCGTCATCGGCATCCCCTCTCGCCCCTGAATACCATGAGTAGCAGCCAGCTCATCCCCATAAATACTCACCACCGAGTGCCAACTCAGCGATGCGGTCGTCTTCGTCAGGCGAAACCTCGTCAATATTCGGCCCATCCAGGCTATTCGCAACGACTTCATTATGGTTAGGAGGCGTATCCGCGCAGGTTTCAAGTCTCCCATTGTGGTCCGTGGCATTTGTATCACCGCGAGGCGGATGGGCTGAGTATGTCCTAGATACAACAGTCTGAGCATGTTGCATCACCTGAGAGGTCCTCAAAGGGGGCTGGGGTACACTACTGGTCATCAATGGGGCCACAGAGGCTTGACGCGAGAGAGCACCAGAGGTGGTTGAACTGCTGCAAGAGGGGGGGACAGTAGACCCCCGAGCACTGGAACCCACAGATCCTCCACGCGAGGCAGGGCCGATGGATCCCCCACGCGAACCAGGAGCAGCAGAGCCCCCGCGCGAACCAGGCACAGCGGAACCACCACGAAAGGGTGGGGCGATATGTCCACTGTGCGAGGAGCTGACGACTTCGTGATTGGGACTTTGTATGGCGGTAGCCTTGGGTAAAAAACTGACTAAGCTACGATGAGGGGGATAGCGGCGAACAAACCATAGGTGGAAGACTAAACCCATAATGGGAGCCTTGTACTGACTCCTGGTAGGCAGGCGGTGCGATGGGACGAGCACTAGGGTGGGAGGTGGGATCCGGGAGAAGCTGCGAAGCAATCGAATCAGACATGCATTTAGTAGGAATGTGGCTTACCACATCGTGAGGCCTTGCAGAATGAGAGTTGGTGGACACTGGGGCCATGGGGTTCACTGGCTCGTGCACTGTGGCCGCGTCGAGTTTTGATAGCCTGTTAGCATTTCCCATCTGAATGCTTTCAATGCGTTCTCGTTGCACCTTCCGGCCGCCTTGTCCCATATTCGTTCTGGCGGATCGTTGGATTGATGGGTCACTGCCTGCCGCTGTGATGAAACTACCGGTGACTTCTTGCAGCCTATAAAAATAATCAGACTCACTCTTGTCCGGGGCGGCTACTTTTGTCCTCTTGCGAACATCGACAGAAGCTTCTCTATCTGACGCCTGGGCAGATGAGTGCTTTTGCTTTGTTGTCGATTTTCTCATGACAAGTGAGAGGGAGATAAGCAGAATGCACCGCAACATTGGGAGGTACAGGGTTTATATTCCAGCTGCCTCATTGCTCGACGACTAATCGGTTAGGTCAACCAGTGTTGCAACCAATGAGTCACTTACATACATGAAAGTCCCGCCCCGACAGACACCAAAATGAGGCAGGCTTTTGAGGTTGGTCATGGATACGTCGAGGAGTCAAGCCAGTCACGCAATTTGGCAATTTGAAGGTCACAAGAGGTGTATTATTTGTAAGGAGAAACTACATATCTAGTGCACTACAACAAAGTATGTATCATACCAAGCGCTGGCGGGATTGCTTCACCGCTGTATGAACCTCCTCAGCCAGCTTTCGCTTGGCCCCCCGAGGCTCCTCACCCGTGATTAGGTTCTCTCAAACGCAGTCCATATCTGGTGGCGGCTCTTGCACAGTAAAAAACGCATCCAGTAAAATTGTCTTCACAGTAAGATGAGTGAGTGGGGTGCCTCCCTTTGCATGGCTGTGAGAAATTGCGTCATAGAGTGAGCAGCCACACTGTTTGAGGCCCTCGAAATAACTTGTGAATTCACGCATAGGGGCCTCATTTACGAGCTCGCCGGCTTTGAGACTTGCGATCGTCTGAACATTTTGCAGTGTCTTGCAGTTTGTCCACGCAGCCAAGCAAGTTTCTTGAGTGGAACGAGGAGAATTCTGTGGGCTGGCTGGGTTGTGGTAGAGTATACAGATCCATACTAGCACGTATATGATTGACTCAAGGTCATGCTTCGCTTCGTGGACCATCCCCTCTTGCGTCACATAATCGCTGAGGATGTCAATTGCCATGAAAGGTATGGTCCCCTACAAAAGATGTTAGATGTCTGAATCAAGCTATCAAGTGTATGATGGAGCCTACCGTCTGCTCACCTTGGGATGAACTGGTAGTCATCCCGTCGATAAACTTGGCATAGTCAAAGTCGATTAGAAGGCCTCGTCGGAACCCACGTTCACGGATGATCCGTTCCCTTTCGTGAAGCCAGGTGGACTCGTCCGCGGCACCCTCGCTTTCCTGGATTGGCCACATACCCACAAAGTCGTACATCATCAGGTTATTGATACTAATATCACAATGTAAGATGCCACAGCGGTTGATGAGTTGCTCATGGACTGTAAAGCCCGTTAGTGAGATTAGTACATGCAACCAATCACGACATAACGTACCATCAACTTAGTCGATCAGCAGACTGAGTAGCTCCTGAATACATGAAAATCCAGTCAGCGGGGATCTGCAGGGGCTCATAAGAAGACGGCGATGAATGCGAACTTCCAGGTCGGGCGGGGGATGACCATCAGAAAAGAGGTAGGCTGGTCGTCGTAACCTCGTCGAGTCTTCCTGGTTTCCAACCCGGACTGTCCATGAGTCCTCGAGAATGGGGACCCCATAATTCAAGGCCCTGGCTTCCATCCTCTTCATCATTCGTTCCTCAGTTGTCACCCGTCCCACACAAGTCCATGTGTCCTTCACAACGAACCGCCTACCATGCTCATCCTCCACTACAAAGCACAGAGTGGCCCTTCCGCGGATCATCTCGCTGTAAAAAAGGAGCTTGATGATAGTATACATAATCCTTTTCACCGACTCGAATCGTTGGACGGACTCGAAGGCAGCGAGAATCCATTCTTGAGATGACAGTCAAGAACCAGAGCGTGGGGTCATAACCAAGGTATTCAGGGGGTCCGAACGCTAGAGTAGCGAGGACACAGAGAAGTAATTCTGGATGATGGTGGATGTTGTAGCCTGACGAGTGGACAGAGCCTCGGGCGAGCGATCAAAGAGATGGAGACGGAAGAGCTGGTATGCTAGGGAAAATGCGTAGAGAAACCATCGACCAGGCTGAGCCACGAAAATAGCATAGGCTTTCGCGGCAATATCGAAGCGCAAGCGAGAACTTATCCGCTCAGATGTAAGTTCAAGGAACATAACAACATTTCGCCACGAGGTGCCGGCGGACAAAGTGTCGAACAGATTGGTTCCAGTAAGAACAACGTCAGGCTTCATCGTGAAGTTCGTTCCGGGCAGCTGGTTGGTCGAGAACTTGGACATCCAATGAAAGCGAGCTTGTGGGGCAACTGTATCTGGCGGAGCCGGTCCTACAAGCGTTTGCGGAGAAGCTGGTTGCTCAAGCGTATCAGCTGCGAGTGCATCGACGTTTGTAGGTGATCCCGCACTACTGGAAGGGTGCTCTCCGGACGTGTTGGTAAGGGCATCGGTGGAAGCACCCTTGGACTTAGCACTGGGAGCCGGTGAAGAGGGGATATTGCTGGGGGCTTGTGAGGATGGCATACGAGGGCCGGAGGAGACGAGTGAATGGGGTGAAGGGGAAGTATTGGGTCAGGGGAATACATCGGCGGGTGTACCAGGGTCAGCAGGAGCGGGTGAGGGGGATGCGGAGGGGTGCGTATTGGCAGGGGCTGGCGCAGTAGGCCCCAGGGGTTCATCTGCAAAGGCAACTTTAAGGGCATCTGTGATCTGGTTGAACCAGGTCGCCACTGTATTTTCCTCTGCCCCCGGTTTTGACAAAAGAATTCCTTCCCCAATTTCATCATCGTCACCCTCAGTAGGCCTCCTGAATGAGACTGACCGATACTTTTTGGGGGGTAGTTGAGATGTAAGTGATGTACCTCTGCGTTTTCTTGGAATACTGCTGTGAGAACTGGGAGAACTAGCATGGAGGATGTAGGGTAGGAAGGCCGAGTGCCACCGTTTGCCTTCGCAGTCATAGAGTGGCATGGAGTCGTGGGCTCGCAACGCGGATGCCTCTGGAAGAGTTTGATCCAGAGAACTGAAGCAATCCATGAAAAAGTGGGACTCAGCAGAGAATCCATCGTACTCCTTGATTGTGCTGCCTTCCAGCTCGTTTATGAGGTCTTCTTTGAGAGCCACCTTCTGTAGAACCTTGGCAGAACTGGGTATTGACGCAGTTTTGACTCGAAAGGGCGTTTCTGAGAACAACATCACAGCATTGTGAGGGGGAGCGCAATCCATCATGGGTAGAACAGAACGACAGAGTGGTGCGAACTTGGTGGCAAGGAAGTTGCTACTCCACAGTCCGATCAACAAAAACCATGTGATTTATGGTATGAAACAATACTCGGATATACCCCATATGTATCTTGCTCATCATACGTTAGACTACTTAGATTACTGAGTAAGGGAGTAATAAAACTGCTTATTCCAATAACTATTGAGCCAAAAATCGGTAGAGAGTTCATAACAATTGTCCAAGGTAAAGCGATCATTAGCTATCTTTCCAAAGCGGGGGATAAGATGTGTAGGTGAACGTATCTGTGTTAACGGGATCATGTCGCCGATACGAGAACCGTTTCTTCTCAACACATGTTTCAGGGCATACATGCCAGTGGTCATATCCAGCATTGGGGTTGCGACGAAACGTTGGACGTACGTCAGAAAAAGGTCCGAGCCTGACAGGCAGAACACGAGGCGGAGTTGGACAATGAAATGGCCTCATGAATAAATCAGTACAAAGTTGGGTAGCACAAAAAATGAAGTGTATCTGTTAAGCCCCTGTCAGGCCAATTACTTTCGGCCGTCGGACTAGCGATTGCAAAGTCATAGTGACCGGGATGCTGGGGTGAGGGAGGGGAAACTATTAAACTTTGTGGTGGTTCCACTAGCCCCCGGGCGTGGTACGTGTGAAGCTGCAAGCGGAGCTTCATCCAAATGTGGATGGAGCCCGTGATGGGTCCAGTAATGTGTGTGCTCGCCGGCCGTCGACCTGAAGCATCATGGGATTCGCCGTGCGCACAGCGCTCCAAGTAGGCGCAAATTGCATCACCCAGATCTGGCAGCTCGAATAGGTCGGATGCTTCGGAGATAGTTATCCGAAATGCTGGTTTGGAGGTGAGGTACTGTACATGGCTGTGGTGGGAGAAGCAACCGTTCGCAAGGGTTTTAGGACGCGAGAATCCAAGCGCTGCTGGTTGGCTAGTGTATGTGTAGCAGTGAAATAATCTACAGTCTTGCGAGTGGGCGAGTGGTAAAGGGAGGAAATGACGGAGTCACCATCCGGTTCGTGTTGTTCGTCCTCATCTTCTTGTTCTTCACACTCAGGCCTGGACTCTGAGGATTCCGCGATGTGTGTCGCGAGGTCGAAGCGGAAACACTTGTCAGCATGATCGAGGTGGTGGGCGATTTGAGAATAGTAGTTTTGATTGTTTCCCGCTCGTGCTGGATTTTTTACTTCAGTAACATGTGTGTGTTCTGTGACGTTGGCGCTCCACTGCATAACCGCGCCAGATTCGCATATTGAAGGTACGACGTGTTGAAGAAGCTCTATTTTGGGAATATTGAAGTTGTCGGAATGGCCCCCGGCTTGGATAATTGAGTCTTTGTTAGCGTGAAAGGTCTTGAGCAGTATCCAGTTCTTCTAACGCACGTTCATCGAAAGTTGGCATTTGAGCAAGGTAGCAAAAGTCCATCAACGCACAGATAGCAAGAAGGAATCGCTGGGGGACAGCACCTGCAATGATGCTGATAATGTACCGTTGCATACAGCGGTGATCGCGGCCAGTCACTTGCTTCAATTTTGATATGCCTTCCTTGAATGCGCGGTATCCAACTGGGGTCCGAATGAGGGTGAAGCGATAATCAAGCTCGGCATCGCCAATGACCGAGAGGCACCACTGTAAATCATGGTCGAAGAAAAGTTGATGGAAGTGGTGAAGTGGTTCCGGTTTCAGAAATCGCACAGGACTCGACAAAGGCCACCCATTCCAAAAAGGATCGTCCACGCCGTTCAAACCGTATTGTTTGGCGACCCTGAGAAACTTGATATAATCATCTGAGTGGCATTCAGAGCATGCAGTGTAAATATCGTGTAACGTTTTTTCGGCGGTACGAGGTAGATGGTGCATGCTGTCACCAAATTGTTTATGGGTAGTGGTGGATATAGAGGACACTCTGGGGCTTGTACATGCGAGCAAGCTTTGCTCGGGAGTGTCTGCAATGTAGGCGACGATTGGTGTGAAGCAATAGCGAAGGTTACCCACAGGATCACTCATCATGACCCCAACAGAAGCTGCGACCTTCAGAGGCCCGAGTATAAGGTTGAGGCACCTGTGGAACAACCGGTCAGCCAAAAGACCACAGACTCGTGATTTTTTGTGAATAAACGAAGGGACCGGAAGGAGGGCGAGAAGAATGTGACCGTGGAGAGACGCTTTGCAATGAATATCAGCGTCGATGTTAGCGAGGCTAATGAGCAACGGATGGGCCATGCGATTGCCCGACATCACTGATATATTGGTCTTGTTGGACGATAGAGTGACCCCTAGTAAGGTCGAACCGGGCGGCAACGCGTCCTGCAAGGGGGAATTTGGGAACTAACGCAGGCCAATGGCAATCGATAATACCTGAAGCTCCCATGCATGATCCCCGGACAGCCATTCTTCATATTCTCTTGTGAGCCGAGCTGCCATTGTCCAAACCCTGCGGGGAACAAATGAAATATGTTTTTCAAAGAGTGGATGGCTGAGGAGGCCTTGCAGACATTCGATGGGGTGGCGGGAATACAGCATCACGGGACACTTTGTAGGGATGTTCGTGCGCAATGTAAGCGACTTCCCAGCAGGACCAGATGGCAGCATCTCTGTATGCAGGCGTAATTGCACTGCAGATCGGAATGAAATAGGCAGCACTTTAATCTAGCATAAAGTCAGATGAGTCGAGAAAACATCCAACAGGCAGAAACTCACAAGATCTAATGCCAAGAAATTGTCAATGGTCGCCATACTTAGGCCAGAACGAAGGAGCCAAGATCCTAGTTGCCAGTCCTCCCACGAAGCGAAAGGGTAGAATTGATTGTCTTCTCGCCTCGATTGATACTTGTCAGCGAAAAACCTGTCCATGAAGGTTGTTCCTCCGGGGAAAGCATTAGTGGCCCCTGGATACAATTCAATGCGCAACATATCTTCAGTCTGTGATGCTTCATCTACATCGTCCTCCCAGTGACCCAAGCCGTCTGGGTGGTCCATGTCCATGTCAGTGGTGTTTGAACTTTGTACGTGCTGCTTGTAGAGATTATCCTCTGGGTCAGTGAACGCACGTGGCTCCGAAGGCTCGCTTTGACTTGGAAGGGGCAGGTCGAAACTTGGGGCATTCAGTCAAGGATGAGATTCACGGTCATGATGAAGGATCGAACCGCAGGCATTCGACGGTTGGTTCAGGTGCCGAAGAACGTTTGCTTCATTCGCGAACTGTTTGCCACAGTCGGGGCAAAACAAAAGTTTTTGAGAGCGTCGTAGCAGCCTTTTCTTAGCTTTAGGCATAACGGAAGAGTTAGGCAGAACTTGGAATTGCGCAGATAAGGCATGGGATTGGCACGATGTATCCGCAAGGAAGTGCTAATAACTTAGTAAGGCACAATCAGTTCTTCCTTCTGCCTCATACTTCCACGGTTCCACCTCAGGTCAACTCGCAAGAACGATTTTATGGGCTCAAGGTCTACCCTCAGTCAGATTCCCACTTGGACGCAGCAGGTAAGTAAGATACCTTAAAGATTATTCTCTTGCTGCTGAGCTTAGCAATGGGATAGGTAGTCCAGCCATCCTATTTGGCATCACCAAGTAAGCACTTCTCCAACGAAATCATGCCCAGTGCTTCTTGACCCGTTCCATCAATCAGTGTCAAATCATGAAAGTGTACGCGTACCCCGCGATGCATCTGAAGCACAGCTTTTATTGGCAGCAGCACGAGTCGATTATCGGATATGCAGCATGCAAATAGACCTAGCTGATCAACTCATCCAGCATGACCTGCTGCGTCTTCAATACAATTGTTTGCAGGTCGAACAAGCATGACGAAATGCAATAGAGGCGGAATACAATGTTGGTCGTCTACGGCTGGTAATTAGGAGGAGTGGATACTACTCGGGCTCTGAGTATATGCCTCTTGTAGGAGTATGTCAGGATGGTTAGCTCTCCTTTTCTTTTTCTTTGTGGTGAGTACATCCTGATATCGGTTGTTAGGTGATATCGTACTCCACAACGATAACAATGGATAATGTCACAGTTATATTGCCTCAAGTCCGAGTATTCCCCCATGAACATGAGGCTGCTACCCTATCGAATCAGCACAGGTATACTGATACTTTGTCCTTCTTGTGCACGTACTTGTATTTCTGTGACAACGTGAACGCTAGTCGAGTAGTATACCAGTAAGCTCTGTCGACTCGGTTGTGTATGTGGCGATCCATGAGAGATCAAAAAGATCAGCCACCGGTAGTACTATGTGGGGTCTATGGTTTCCGTGATAGGTTTGACAAAAGTATAGCCACAAATACCTATGGGGCAGCCTTCAGTCCACAGACTGTACAGTTCCTTATAGATCACCAATCCTATGAGCTCTGTAGCTTGAAAAGGCTGGTTTGCTGATGATCCATGATGGCCGCACATCGGCGAGAAGTATTGAACGACCACATGTTGGACAATAATTGGAAGAAGATGCTGAATATGGGTATACTTTGCTCTTGCCAACTCAATCAAGTGGACTGACAATGCATTCAGTGGAGTCGTTGGGCAGAAAATGCAAGAAGGCTTTGAAAGGTTTAGAATCTGCGAAGAAAACTTATGAGTCCTTGACTATGGATGCGAACATGGAGGTCATCACAAGATGGTCCCTAGATGAGGATGATGCACAGACTTGGCGAATCGAAGATGTCACGGTAATGGATATCTTTGACGTCCAGCTCAAACAAGGCATGAGATTTGTACTATCATGCCTCCGCTCTTGCTTGAGCTCCCTACAGGTCCAAGCAAGGCAGAAATGCAGCTTCGCCTTCTACAAGAAAATGGAACAACGATCAGTGAAAAAGGCATGGCAACATGGATCAGTGTAGGCCTAAAAATAGAGGAACTCCAGTGAGTCTGCTGAGATTGTACACTCCACTTTCGTTGATCCTGTTCTAGAATTAAAGTCCGAGAATTCGCCAAACAAATGTCTAGTTCACCGACCACCCGTGAAAGGCTCGATCTCGCCAGTAGGAGAGAGCGCCTGGAAGTCCAGCTACAAAAATTCGCCAACGAAGCGTCCAAATATTTTGCCGAAAGGGATGGCGAATTAAGCGAGATTGAAGCAGAGCATCGAATACTTTCCCTCCCCTCTTCCTATGGAATGGCAACGTGTAAAGCGCTCGGCATCAAATATTTGGCCGATAAGGAACTTATCCTCCGGCAAGGGCAGGCGAACGATGTTCTTCATCAACTTCGAATTGATTTGGGGTACCAGGCATATCTCTATCGCACACAGGTCAGGCATGCTGGGCAGAGTCAACAAAAGAAAACAAGGGCTTGGGGAAGTGTGCATTCCATGGACGAAGCTGTCAAGCTGCATGCGGCAGTTTACAAGAAGTGCAGATCGGCGATGCTCTCACTTGATGCATCGCCAGAGCTTTTAGATGTCTACAAAGAGCTAAAACCTGAACATCTGGCATCTTAGACGACGCTCTTGGACCACTCTATACCAGGGCTGCGAAACGCCAATTTGCCTTGGTTTTGGACAATAAATGTTCCTAACAACCAGACAGACAATTGGATGTCAGAGTGTAAGTACTCTATTTTCGCCGACTACACAAGCTTGTGCTACTTAATGTCCGCCGAAGATTTCAGGGTACAATGGTTGCGTGTGAAAGCGATCAGAGACCGGTTTCAGGAAGAAGTAGACCTTCTGGAAGCAGAAATGGAGTGGACCATCAATTATTTCGCGACACAATGTAGCTTTTGGAAATCGCTGTCAGCAGTGGACAATGATCTCGGTAGAACTTGCATTGCGGCGAAGGAATCGGCTGTGTGGGAAAGATTAAAGGCCGATGCTGAGAGGATAGTTCAGAGATTTAAGATAGCTCGTCAGACGACACGAACTTGTATCTAACCCATCTCTTTACGCTGAAATTGTCTCATCCAGATCTCTTCCATTGCTCTGATTCTCATGGAAAACATTATTGTCACTGGTCCAACTGACATCGACAACGACCTTGCATGGAGCAGGTTCATGGTGGAAGTCCAGCTCGCCATGATCACCTACGAAGTCCAAGAAATCAT
>JBBPKG010000493.1:0-20774 GCA_038089115.1 Fistulinella cinereoalba | reverse complement strand
GGCAGGCAGTTGCTGAAGTTATCTAATCCAGCTTCCAAAAATATCATATAGTAATCGGCCAGAGCTCCAATCCAGCCCCAGAAAATTGTCATTGTGAAATAACCAAGAAAATTATCTAACCTATATCCGTGAAAAGCATTTACCACATATAGGTGAGATGTTTGGCATATAAATATCCTGGTAGATATCTTGGTCATATTTTTTTCGAACGGGGGTGTAGGTAGTACTCAAAGTCGCCCACCTCCTCCGTGCCTATCGTGCACTGCTCCAGAACCCTTTTTGAGCATGTGCGAACTCTACAAGTACGGGCTGTGTACTCCTACTCTGCGTGCCCTTTGCTAGAGCGGACGATCACGCATACGCAGTCCCTGTTTCAAGCTCAGTTTATGTCCCCGTTTAGATCACGGACAGGGCACCAGCACCAGGAACGGGAAACGACATGGACACGTCGACTACCGAGCGTTGGTGTGTGGATGCACGTACGGGAAGCAGCTTTGTAAAGTCAAGTCAGGCCAAGCATGAATGACATCCACGAGCTCAAGTGCGAGCGGTACGGGGAAACTGGAGGTGGGGCACATTATCATAAGGACGGTAGTGTGGAGGCGGCCGTGGGCGCCACCTTCCACGTTTTTCCCCATGCCAAGCACTTTTCCGCGCCAACAGGAGAATTTTAAAACTTTGCGGTTCTGTTCGCAGCCACACCTATTACTTCACACTCGTTTCTAGGGTAATTCATCCCTACCTGCATACCCAAATGGCGCCAACCTCAAGCTGGTCTACGGGCACCTTCCACGCTCTAAGGCCCCGACACTTGTCGACAAAGGTGATCGCCCTTGGTGCCCTCATTACCTTCGCGATCACCCTGTATACGTTTTCGGCCCACGAGTTTTCATTCCGGCTGTCTGACTGGTCCTCTGTCTTTGCGGGTCGTCAGCGAAGCACTTGCTCTCCCGAGGCATGGGCCTCGGGGAGATGGTCGTATAGTCCTAACCCAGACTCGCCGGCGTCTCTCACAACCGCGGATGACGTATTCGCTTTCAATGGGTTCCAGGGATGCGCGGCCGATCGGGAATACTACTGGCACATGGGTGTCGACAACCCAGAGCGATGGGACAGATTCCCGGCTGTCTCGTCTTACAAGTGGACCCCATCATCTGATTGTGACGTCCGACCGCTCAACCCGGCCGCCCTAATCAAAGACATGGTTAAACAAGGCGGATGGTTATTGGTTGGTGGTGAGTTCGTCAATCTGTGTCGCTTGGTATGTCTTGACAAGATTTCCCGCCATGATTAGATTCGGTGACGGAAAACCACTTCTTCTCGCTTTCCTGCCTTCTCTACCCGCACGTCCGTGCGACCCCAAACTATACAGAAAACCCATATTTTGATCGAGCATGGCCTCAGAAACTGTACCTTTCATCCACATCTCCTCTAATCCACGAGCTCGACTTTCCGGCCGACTTCTCCATCGAGACCACACCACTCGTTCTTTTTCGTCGCGTTGACCTCCTTCTTAACAAAGACGACTTGGAGCACTTGTACCAGACAACCCTTCGGACGGAAGCGGAGGAGGTGAATCCCGGTGCCGCGAATGGCACAGCAAGGAACCTTTTCAGTGAGGAAACGATATGGTCTATGTCACCCTCCGAATACATGCCTGTCCTCCTATCTTCACCACCAGAAGGCAACTTCGGTACCCTGATCGTCAGCACTGGCGGCCACTGGACGACAACGACGATGAGTGCATTCCGCGACGAGGAGGCCGGGGATGAAGCAGGATACGGGATCGAAAATGTCAAAGGGTTCTTTAGAGTGGCGATGCGGACATGGGCGGGACAAGTTCAAGAGGCAATTGACGAGTACCGACGCAACGGTGGCACGCGACCGAAGCAAGTCATTGTCAGGGCATATCTACCTGGCCACGAGGATTGTCACGAACACCATGAACCGTGGACGGAGACCGCTCCATTCCAATGGCGATGGTACAACTGGCCATGGATCAAGGACTTCAACACTATCTTCCAGGTGAGTGCTGACTGCGGTGTTTTCCTTGCGATATCGATATTTAAATATTGAGTAGGACATTCTCGCAACACGTGAATTCCCTGATGTATTTTACTTACCGATCGACCGACCGGGACGTCTGAGACCCGATTCGGTGCGTGCTCCTCCCTTTGTTACTCCCTTCTCATTGCCTTCATCTCTCATCTTAGCATGCTGGTGACTGCTTGCACATCATGACCGGTGCTGGCGTCCTCGAAGGATGGTCACATTATATCTGGCATTTTGTCACTCGTGAGATTCCTGGACAGATCCGATAGAGAACAATCTAAGGGATATATCTGGTTGGCCTTGGGTTCTCGCCCGTCGCATCACCCAGCACTGTAGATACCGTATACCTCGCGCCTACTCCTGGGGTCACTGATTGGATATATTGGACGCTAGTCAACCTGTCGAGACTTGATATATCTATGCGAGACAGTCGGACGGTTCACACAGCACATCCACGACTGAAGCTTACGCAAAAAATACACTGGGTCTCTGCTGATACCGCACTTTTGGCCTCCAAGTAATCTGGGTAAGCCAGGCTCGGGTCACCTTTTCACTGTCTGGTCCGCGTCCTCGCGTTCACCGCCGTCAGCGTTGTCAGCCTTGCCATCCTCTTGCGGGTGCGCAGTCGCGTGTAATTTGCCTTTGCCGTGTGCGGGTGCTCGCGGCCTTCTCTCTTTTAGACGGAAGCCGTATTGCGGGCACGTATGAGATTTGTCCACCCCTTGCTGTAGTAGCGGTGCACGTGGTGATGATGTGCATGCCCTCGTGCCCAGTGCTCCATAACACCCGCAGGTTCCGATCGGGCATACACCGCCAGCGGCAGATCATCAAGGTGACCGGTTCCGGACGCGGTGCAGAGCATCGCGCACGCCTGCAAAGCGAAAGATTATAGTATATCTATCTGACCGGTACCCCTGTGTCTGTCTGGTTATTGGAATGGTGTCCTGCGATCACTGGTAGTGGACTGCCGGCCAGGCGAGGGGGGCGTGCGACGCGCGACGTTGGGAAGTCTGGAGGAAGCCTGCATCGATGCATACGGACCGTATCATATCGCCGGGCGTGCCCCGTTGATAAGAGTCACACTACTCCCACCGTTGCAATCTATCCTTTCCAAGAAGAATACCTGAAGAGATCTACCAATCGTACACCCAAAGTAAATATTTAATTGACACTTGGTGTCCCGCATCCCGCAGAAGCAAACCTAACAGGAAAGGTCGGGACTTATATGGCTAAGTTACTCATGCTGGACCGTATCATGGGCGATTAAAGGAAGTTAGCGAACCAGCAGAAGCTCCTCTCGATCATTTCCGTTTTGTCACCCGGCGAATAATCTAACCCCCACCCTCAGTGCAAGGTACGATGAAGCATATGGTGACGGTGAATCGGACAGCTTTGGCGATATTCAGGATGTCATCGGCCTTGAGAGGGCTGTCCCACAATACAAAACATTGATTATTCCTCCTTGGAGGTTTTATTTTATTTTAGATCCTTGTTTATCGTCCCTAGGGCATGTGGCTCTTTGGTAGACGGTGACAGTCGGGTACATGGGCGTAGTAGGTAGGTGTAAGTAAAGTGGCCGTTCGTTATGTATTACATTCAACCGAATCCTTGGAGGTTATACAGCTAAAGGTGAGGATTCCAAGTAACGAACCGGCCGACAACAATGAAGAAGTAACGAGCGTGCACGAATGCAAACACTAATACTAGCACTAACATGCGGAGAAAGAGGTTCCAATGAGACAAACAAGTTGGTTCAGATTACTGAAACCATATTATATCCACGCAATAATTTAGAAAATAGACCATGGGGAAAACAAAAATCTAACGCATGCTTGGAACCGGGTTTGGGATTGGGCGCTGCTGAAACATCATGTAGTGGGTAAACATTAATACATGGACGTGACGACCATCGGAGGCTGGGCGGCCAGGAAACTATCAGATGAAAGGTCCCTCCCATGGAACGTGCGCGGCGATGTGTAGCTTGCCATACGGACGGGAGGAGGGGAGGCCATGTACGGTCGCGTGTGTGCAGAGCGCGTGGGATCCTCTTCGAGCGAGTACACCCGGTGTGTTTGCGAATCATCGTAGCTCGGTGGAAAGCCGCGGTACGCCGAGGGGTCCTGTTGGACAAGTGTCAGAGTCTAATTACATTCACGTAAGCCGACGGACTCACTGGCGTGGCTCGGCCGCTTAGTAGAGCGTTTACCACCGGTGCGGGTGTTTGTGCCCCAGATGACGAACGTGAAGCGCCCTCTGATATCGTGGGCATCCCACGAACGGTTCGCACTTGTTCGGGGAAGTGCTGAGTGAGCGGGGTCGACGCGGTACTGGTGAAATCCCCTCCTATCCGAACGAAGCTCTCGGCGACTTCTTCCCGCGGGTCTTCGGGTACGCCTGCCAAGGCCCCTTCATGGGCATGTTGCGCACGGCGGTCTTCGTGCCCGTGACTACCGTGCCCAGTGCTGCTTCCGTCCGCACCATCGACGCGCCACTGCAACCCAGGTTCCTTGGGCTTGACTTCCTGCGGTCGCGACCCGAAGAGCCACCACCAGCGCACGATGGGCTGCCTGGAGATGGGCGGAGGCGATTCCGAGAGTACGTTCCCAGAAGGGTAGTCAAATACCGGATAGGTTGTTGTCGTCAACGGCGTCTGAGAGTCGGATGAATCAGATCGGTACGGCCGCGTCGGGTGCACATCAAACCCGGAGCGCATCGAGTCATCGAGTGTGATGGGGTCGCTCGAGTGGTGGAGGCGACATCGCCTACGTCGGGGAACGAAAATGCGGGGTATTTTGGTGACCCAGTCGGACCGTACTGGGTGGTAGCTGTAGGACTGTTTACCCGGCGGTCTTCGTTGCCAGATGATATAGACGGTAAAAGCAAGGAGTAAGCCCACACCCACGATAATGGGAGCGGCGATCTGCAGCGGTCCCCAGCTGCCGTCGTGACTGTCTTCGCTCAGGCTGCGTTCTTCGTCGTGAGCACGAGGCTACAGAGGGCTTGAGATCAATGGATCGAAAGGAACTAACTTCTCAGAGTCACATACGGAAAACTATAGAGACGCTATGAGCAAGGCGCACTTGGATGGAAAGACTGACGAGTTACCTGGGATATTACGGGTATAGCAACCATCGCATTTGTGGGGATCGAACGCCAGGGAGGGTAATGGGGGGGTAGATAGCCCTGGTGGTATGCTGGAAAGTAAGATGAAGATGTGGGGAGAAAGGCGCCTAAGGGGGAGATATTATTTCTAGCACAAATCAGCTGCCGTCATCCAATCAATGTTGCTAACGACGACCAGATCAGTCCCTTACCGTCCCGGGTCCGTACCCTTTCCAAAGTTGTTCATTCTCCCCGCTTCCATCGCAGAACACATGTCTCGACCCGACTGTCCACTATGTAATCAGAACCGGATGAAACGTCAAGATCACAAAGCGGAGTTGGGACCAGATGTCGTCGGGAACTAAACACTCCACCGCGCAAATGGATAGAACGACCTCAGACTGCCAGCGGCCATGCCCCTGAGGCAGTCGTATACTGTGCACATCCTGGCGAACATTGGCTGATGATCGATGATCTATGGTAGCTTCACCGAATCGCAGCCACAGCGTGGCAGCGTCAGGCCTTCAGGGTGTGCACTGACATTGGCCAGATAGCCACCGATCGATCAAGATGACACATCGGACGCGGAACTTTCCTGTTCTGTAGTCTGGTGCGTCGACTCGAAACTACTACCATGCGAACACTGGCACTCGTCGCACTTTCAGGCGTTGCGTATGCCGAACACCATGGAGAATCTTCCCCTCTTAGCATACGCCGGTAATTCAGAATTTTGGGCTCGCTCGACCCTGAGTTCCGTTTCCTTTCAGTTTGGTGGCTGGTGTACGCTCGGAGTTTGACAAGTGGCTACTGTTCAGCCGATATGATTTCAACCTGTACGTGAGGATCATATGGACAGCGTATACTCATTGGGCTGATGTTATCCTAATGACCTCAGCAAGTCTGCATAGTTAATTAGTAAGTCACCAAATCATTGGCGCATAGCCAGCCGCACCGGGCATCAAAATGATGTTGCCGTCTGCATCCTTACATACTGCACCCTTGATTTTGATGGGACTCGCTGAATTTTCCTGAATAATTTAGGGAAGACGTCGCACTGTTCGCTTCTTGTCTGGGAGTCTAACGATGCGATGGAATACTCACTGAGCGAGCCCTCCACGTAGATACTTCATATTATGGCGTCAGCCAGCACCAATTTCGGGTTGTCGGCACCACTATGATGACATCAATACATTCAATGTTAAAAGCAAGTTGTCGATCAACACAGCCATGGTATTCACACTGCGTCTCATCCCTCGCTGTGTCTACCTTCCTTTATTAACGCTGCTCGCGTGGCCCCACAAGAGTGGCCTGACTGTTGGTTTCCTGGTCATACAGTCATTGACATCGAACCATCTGGCATCACTAAGTTGCATTGGTTAATCAGGGGGATCTTCTACGGCAAGAAAAGGAACGTAATTGCGCCGCGGCATTTCTAGGGATTTGCGAGCAGTTGTGTGATCAGTGTGACTGTGATACAGTTGGGGGGAACCTAAGCTGGCATGCTGCCGGGGGCTCAGAAGTGGATCCTGTGGGTATATTGTGGATGGAAAGAAAAACAGGCTCGACTGGGTGTATTGTAACTGGGTCAATAAAGCAGAAGCTTCAAGTTTGAGGTGAACTGTAATAATATGAAGTTGGCATGATTATCGCGACCCAATGACTCCCAGATAACCAGGCCACCCGACGTAGCAGATAGGAGATAAATATGTTAGACTTGCAAGAAGCAGAACCTGACGGCTTTTGGCAAGAGGTCAGCACTTGAAGACTAATCATTGGGACGTCTAGCTCACTTGCCCATGCTAATTCTCCGGTGACTGAGAGAAGAGAGGACGCGGCACAAAAATAAGTAAGCAAATGATTGGATGTAAGTCTACAAAGCAGGGAAGGCTCGTCGTTTTACGATCCACTGTTTATCGCTCAAACAGTTGGCCGAGCATTTCAAAAAGGTCCCTACAGTTAAGTGCTCAGGAAGCACACTTAAGACTGGAAATAATACTGACCACGATGCAGGAGGAAAGCAAAACCATATATGCACCAAAAGTAAACGCCAAAGGGAAAGAGTACCGATCGGACACTGAATCCACAATCACCCATTTGCGTTGCTTCCTGATGGAAAACGTCTTGCGGCCGGGCAGTTTCAAAGCACATGATCCAGAGAAGAGCATTCTGTGGCGGGGTATAGAAGATAGGAACGAAGTAGGGATACTCATGGCAAGCGTGGTAAAGTCGTTCACAGCATCGCAGTATAACAAAACGGAAAACGTCATCTGGGATACAAAGAAAAGTGCTTCAATTCAGCGGCCCCACAACAAGATAGATGTATGCACTGGACATATACCTCGGATGGGACAAGAATTGCGACTGGAGGACTTGAGACTGGCTTGGTGTCACAGCTCCTTGCGTCTCGGTGTGAGGGATAGCCCATCCCTTGAGCCTTTGGTGTAGGGGTCGTATAGCAGGGCGAGGTTGCCCACTATCTCCGAGTTGAGCACACAGCCGCGGTCTCGGTCGGCGCGGCACGGGCGGCAGTGCAGGAGGGGAGCGGATGTTCTGGTGATCCGTGAGTTGGGAGCTGGTGCGAATGAGGTCGCGAACGACGGTGGCCTGGTGTGTAGACCGTAGGCACTGGGGTTTCCTCTCGTGGAATAGGTAGGGAGGACTCCCAGGTGGAACCAAGCGGGCATTTGGCGCTTCATTTGCTGAGAGCTTTCTGGGGGCAAGGGCCAGCTTCCAGTGGTGCGCAGTGTGGAGGGGGGCTAGTACCGGCCTGGGTATGGGCGGACCCGAGCAGCTTTGCCACCCCGACGGGCAAATGCGCGCCTTCCGGTTATATAACAAAGGAAACCAGGCTGGAGGCCGTCTTCTAAAGCATGTCGTGGTGAAATCAGGGAAGTTCATGCGTCGAATGAAGATCTAATATAAATTTGCACAGATGTCGTACGACGTCTATATTCGAGGGCACGTAAATCGAGACGAAAGGCGAGATAGGCGGAAAGTTGGCGGAAAGCAAAATATTTATCCTCTGCTCGACCAAGAGTTTTTTGGGCAGTGCGGATGCTCTTGACGCCACTACCTCACGCGCTCCGGTGCGTCGCTTGTCTCACCGGTCATTTGGCACGCTCTTATCCGAGAAAGCGTCTCGCGTCCTGTGTAGACGTGTCACAGCGGATAGCTTGATCATGGTTCAATTTCGCGCGGATGTATCCTGAACTGATAAGTTGAATGCGCACAATTGAAGTACAGTAGTGACTGGGTTATCGATGTCAGTGAATTTAGGGTACCTAGCACTTTTGTCAGTTTTGTCTAGAAACAAGAAAGAAAGGTCATCACTTGGGTTGTAGCCTCCTCATATTTACCAAGCATTGATACATACTCCGCATACAATCCCTTTGGCGGTGGACCTAGCAAAGGTGAAGATATGTTCACCAGCAGTGAAGACATCAACCAGTCAGAGAGGACATGATACATACCAAAGTCAAGATGAGCTCTTCCCCGGCGGTATCCCGAGCCGCTTATGCCTCTCATCTTGCTCTCGTACCTTATCCGTGAGATGTCGGTAAAGCGCGGCCGTGTCGGAGTTGTCTGCCTCCGTGGTGTGGCTTCCGAGTTTCTTCACCTGCTCAAGTACATTTTGGCGTGTCTGATATGAATACTTTTGCTGTGCAACGAGCGCACGGACATCTTGGATATCTGTGTCCGACATGGGAATCATCGTGGGGGAACGACGGATCATAGTGAATCAGGTGATGATAGTCTGCTCGAACGAGTCCTACATATTGAAACTCCGATAATTTAGGGAGCACTTGTGAGTAATCGTCCTCTTCGTCAAGGCCCCCTCTTCCAAACGTATCTCCTTTGCTCCCCTAATGGAGATTTGTGGAGTGCCAACGAAAGGCTCTCTGACACCAAGTGCCTGATCGAACCCCATGGCCTTCATCGCAACGGAATTACAGTCTCTTCCGGATCTCTCTCCCGGTCTCGTGGTTCCATTAAAAAATGAATGCTCGATTTGGACACCGTTCCGAGGCTTTTATCGGTCTCGAATGAGATACCACTTGCAATACGATAGATTATCAACGAAGGTGCAAGTGCCTGTTATGCAGAGCCAACCGTGAAGAACAAGATATACATGGAAATAGACACACACCTGCATAATAGCTAACAATGGAATGAACACGAACTCGAGCGAATTATTCATGATGAAGACCACCGAAGCAACTGTTGTCGAGAGTGTGTACAACAGCGCACTTTCCAGGGTCATCGCGATGTAACCGAGATAAAATGACCCCCGCTGCGCCCCACAGGATGCGGAGACAACCTTCCTGTACATCCAGAGTCGCGCACAGATCAGGTAGGACGCACAGATATTCATCGCAGCGGTGGATGCCCAGTAACCTATAGTAGCGACTTTGACCGCATGCGTACTATAGAGCGCCCCAGGTATGGAGCTGGCAACTAGAAACGCCGACGAACAACCGATGGTGACGAGATACAGCAGTACGGGGAGCACTAACACGTATCTGTCTCCTCGGAAGACAACATGACATCGGTAGAGCTATTGCCACTCGGGTCAGAGCCTCGTCTACAGGAACGAAGGCAGGAAACGCACAAGAAAGGCGTCCGAAAGCCAGGTGTTCAAGACAAAGGATGCATCGTCAACGACGTCGTTCCATGCTGACAATGAAGTAGGGGAGTTGGTGTCGATGACGTGAGATATTTCCAAGAGCCGTCCTGGAATATTGTACAATCTTCCGAATATGATATAGAGTGTTGTCAGCACCAGCTGAATGGCAGAATATAGCAAGAGGATCCCGTATGTCTTTTTCCGAAGGGCGAGAAGATATAGATTTGTCCCTGTGATAGCGAGATAGACGCCTGTCAACGGAGTCAGCGGCGTGAGTACGGTCCACTGGGGCTTGGAATTTACCAGCGAAAATACATGCTACAGCATTACCCTCAAAAACGATATAGTATTCGCTATTCAGTGACGGCGATGACACTAAGGGGTGCGAGCTGCCGCTTGCAGCCATGTCCTCTAATCGCAGAGGCGCTATCGTCAATAGCCTCTAGGCTTGCTGAGAGCGCCAGAACGGGGGGATACGATCATCAGGCTTGAAACCGCGCACGGCCCCTAGTTTAAATAGTACGTGAGCTATGCTTTAAAAAGTTATCCCAGGTTTGGTGGCATTTCCACCACACGCCAGCGAACAGGGCGATGAGTCAACGGTATTTGTCGACTAGTGCTGCCGCAAGTCGTATTTTTGGTCTATCTCACTCTCACTCTCATCTCGGGCTATTTCTGGCAGTGCATTGTATGCAAACAGCGCCTCCAGGAGTTAGAGAGACCAACACCATGATATAGTATGAGATTGCGAATGTGATGGCTTGAATATCTCCGGGGCCAACACTGGAGTACTGCGTAGCACACATCGCCGACTAGCGACCATGCAGGTAGACAGCTTCCATTTTCTGCCCGGTGATAGTCCTGATCTTCGAACATGACAATTACTTGACATAGTCAACCCAACCGAAAACGGTCCCATTGCGGATCCGAGACGCACGGACGTGTAGTTGAGAACACCAACATTCCGGTTGGCGAAAACGAGAATAACTTACCTGGAAAGATGGCAAACTGAGCGAGGGTAAAGATACGAGGATCTGCACAGGTACGACGGCAAGATTCGACCCTGCCCCAACTGACGCCTTGTTTGTGTCACCGTTAAAAGTTGTGTGCATGTACTACTTGCCCGCTTGCCCTCAAATCGAGTCTCGGGTGAGCCACGTAATATTCGTCTTACTACTGACGTTTGTAACCTCGCCGAGTTCGCTGTTCTAGTGGCCACCGATTGACAGTAACACTTGCATTGTATAGTATAGTGGCCCACTCTGAGCACACTCGATGTCCGTTGATTCGCGCCGGTCATTTAGATTGTGCCGGTGGCGGAAACGACCGACGTAGAAGATTGATCGATTGATCGGCGACTACGGATTTGATCTTGCCAAGTGATAGCACAGGATGCCACGGGAAGTGCGTGGCACCGCCCGCGTCCTCGTCATCGAGCTGATGGAGTCTCGTGGTTCACCAGCAGACCTGGACCAAATTTGATAGTGCAATGCGACTCAGAGGAAGAAAAAGAGAAGACCAGCGCGTGTGCAGTGCGGGATTGCCCGTCTGGATTGCACCCCTCGTCGATTTACGTGAATCAGTTGAAGTGATCGTCTGATTCGTACTTGATAGCACAGGAAGTGCATTATGTACTGCATGTGGCCTACCATCAGACCCACGGAGTCGTGCTTATAGCTCCTTCGGATGAACTCTGTCGCTTTGCACTTGGGCACCTCGTGGTTCACCAATAGGCCCAGACTTGGTTCAAGCACGACACCAGCTGGCCAACAAGCGAATGTCCATGACATACAGAGGCGATTGGATGTGCAGCAGACTGGTGAGTTAGAGGTAAGGCCAGCGCTAGGCAGCTTTAATGAATAGGGGACCTCTTTCCCGCGGATGACTAGGACGAGGGTCTTCTTTCTTGACGCAGGTGTCGAGCGGATTAGAATGGTGGCACTCTTGGTTTCTCAGCAGAATGCGACGCAGTGACTATGGTCGGTTCTCATTGACCAGAGATTACATCATTTCAGTCGTCGATCACTTAACGCAACATAAACTATGGTCGCCCGTTGCGAATGGCATTGCGTCTATCATATCAATAACGTCAACCCATACCCTGCTAGCCCCAGTACTGAGGGCGGATGAGTAAAGCAAATATGCAATGTGCCACACCACTTACGGAAGCCCGTTAGCTTCTCCAACGGAGTGTGGAAGTATATGCTCGTTGTCCCGACCGCAAATAACCAAATGACCATCATTCCCACCGTTGCCGCCACCGCCCACGTATGGATTCGCGACCATGGCGTGGCCCGGAGCGATGGCGTCAGCTGGCCGGCGAGGAACAAGATCGACATCGTCAACAAAAATACGTGTCCAGACACATCATGCCCCCTCCTCAATCTCGGGAGCGTGCTCCAAGGTGCATCAGGGAGAATCAACGGGGACGCGAACAGAGTGGGGTGTGTGCTGGGTGATACCCTGACTTTAGTGAGACAGTATGCATCCGGAATGGCAAAGGAAGCGCCGGATGGAAGTGCGACTGTGCATTCACCGCCCGAGAGCAGGATAAATCGCTCGATGAGTGCGGGACCAAAGAACCAACTTGCGAACGTGAGCCAAGCGAGGGAAGCGAGTATCCATTGGCCGACACGCTGGAACGATTGGATGCGCCGCGGGCTGGTGAGCCAGAGGAAGAGGAATGTAAAGGAAGTCCAACCCCAGGCCCGTTTGATGAACCAGACGTTGAGTAGGTTGGATTTATTGGCAAAGTAGTCGGTTTTGTGAAGGGGGTGGGGAAGGTGGGTATAAAGGGGGTCGGAGGTGTTGAGGTAGGTGTTATTCTTCACGGAATAGACTGTTCCGAAGAATAGAATGAGGGAGAGAGTCAGAAGCGCTGCTTGTCGTGCGTCGATGCTCACCGCCATGCTGGTTTTGTGGAAAGAGCGACAGACGCATGCCAGTGCATGTCACGTGATCCCCGACATATGACCCACCAGTGCCACCACCCAGTTATCCTCGACTTTGTCACTCGCCTTTACCCTGACCGTGGACATCGAGGCTCGTATACGTATACAAGTACCGTTCCCAGCGAGACGAGAGCGAGATCTCACATCAAGCACTGTTGCGCCTAAATCTCGCCGTGCAAAAGTCAATGCACGTGACCTTGACATGCGGACCGCATCGCATCGCGACCAGGCAAAGCATGGTCTTCCACGCGTTTGCATTCCTCACTGCAACCTTGAATGCGACCGCCAGCGCACGCTAAGCTTTTCGACATCACCGGACCGCGGCAGATGAGGTGACTATACTGCTACCTCTGAGCCCTGCGCTATCCGGTGCTCATGGAAGCAGAGCTCAAGTTGCATGCCACGATCGGCATTATGGTGATGTGAGGATCGGTGCACCATAACACTTCGTGAACAATGGAAGAGTGACTCCCAGGTTCGTTTTTCCTCCACCGCTTTGCAGACAAGTTCTATTTGATCCTTTTCGGGCTTGAAGGGCTCCGAAAAGACGGACTCACGGGGACGCCAAAGACTCTCAAGGTCAGAAGGTCCAAATTCCTGGTGAGCTTCAGCCGCCATAACACCTTGTTCGTGCGACTATTTACCTAGCGCACTGGTTATATTTTCCTCCCGTCGTCCAGGGCGCAATATTTTGTCCCTTTGGACTCTGCACGTTCGCAATAGACGCAAATGATTGCAACCCTTCCATATTTACTCATCGTATGCTTCCGGAGCGGGAGCCGATGTGGGGCTTGTGGCAGCTCCAGGCTTTCATTTTCCCCCCAGCTTATATGCGCCAGAATTGGTGTCTCGCTTCCTCCCGATTCAGGTCGGCAGCGTCGCTTCTATCCCTCTCCAAAGTGCTCTGAATGGCAACCCCAAACCATCCTCCATCCTCCAAGGGCAAGATGCCACCACCCTGGAAGCGTTGTTGCCTCGTGTTTTCATTGTCAAATCGGAGCCTCCCACGGACCCTCCATGAAACGTTCCCATATACTGGCGACTGCCTGACATCAAGCCATCATCGCCGTGGACAATGCCAGGACAGGTATGAGGCACGAGTTTCATCTAATCATGGCACACGTGTTATGAACGATTTGGGCGGTTTAACCTCACCCTCCGAGTCCGCATCAGCCGCCAAGGCGGTTGAGAACGCTCTGTGGTTCGTTCATTCATTTACCTAAGGCGATGGTTTGATCGCTATGTAACGGAAGCATACAACACGGTTTTCTAGACTCCACAGCGGGCCATCTCAATAGTGCCGGGAGCGGCCAGGATCATCTGGAAGGATCACACGGCATCGCGCCCGAACTCGGCTTTGTTTGGCCACGCCGCAGCGGGTTGAGGGTGCTACTTATGGCGATTATGTCATCATTTCCCACCAAATGGGTCACCGCGGGACGGAAGGCGACCAGCTGAATTTTACGCTCATGGCCAGCTGGCCTCGTGTGATCCAAGTTGACCATTTGCGAGCCAGCTAGGTTCTTCACTTCTGACTCCCACCAGGATGGCCCCGCCCCCGCCGCCACCTCCCCCGCCGATGTGCTTTCCCTTCCCCAACAAGACACGATTCAGAGAGGCGAGCCCCCTCGTTCGTACCGACTCGGAAAAGTCTGAAACCCTGTCGAACAAGTCCGATAATCGCTCCCACCGCTCTCGCCATTCTGAAGGTTCCAATCGCTCCCACAATTCTGGCAGACTCGTTCGCTCAGGATCGCGCTCCACCTCGCGCACCCTCTCCGATGCGGAGAAGGACAAGCTCGAGTTTGACTCGGATTCAGAGGCCTACGACGTTCCAGTACACTCCGACAAACCACTACCGCTGTCCCCTAACGGCAGTAAGCCCAACCTCGTCAGGACGGATTCAAAGAGATCCGCGAGATGGGGCTATGGTTGGGGAGTTGGAAAGAAGGACCGGCCTGAGCTCTTGGAGAGGAGCTCCTCAGTTAGCTCGGACAAGCCCCCCCAGTATAATTCCCCTACTCGCTCGTCGTCCCGTTCCAGTGGCAGCAAGCGTCCTGCTTTCTTCTCAAATGATTCATCAAGCACCCTTGTCGGTTCTGCGTTGGAGCGCAAGATGTGCGAGGTCGCCTCGGTCAAAGAGCGCGTGGATACCACTGACAGGATTGAGCAAATTCGCAAACTAATGGCAAAGGATGGCCTCGACTATTAGTACGTCGTTTTTCCATTTCGTAGTCTGTCCACTTATGCATACTGGCTCCCAGCGTCATCCCTAGCGAAGATGCACATCACTCCGAGTATGTCGCCGCCAGCGACAAACGCAGAGAATGGATCTCCGCGTGAGTATCCCATGCTCTGAATTTTTTTGCTCCCCCTCACGCGACGCACAGATTCGCTGGCAGTGCCGGCCAAGCTATTATCTCCAAGACCGCAGCTTATCTTGTCACAGACTCCCGTTACTGGTTGCAAGCACGCGAAGAACTGGACCCCAATTGGTATGTGATCCCAGCAGGTGCTGTTGATGGGCCCAAGGATTGGATCGATTGGTTGGTGGTAAGCGATTAGTCAAAATGCACTGAGCAAGGGTCCTGAAGCGGTGTTGTAGGATCGCGTTAGAGACTCCAAAATTGGCATCGACGCCAGAATGATCTCGCACGAAAGGGCGACCCAGCTGATTGCCAAGCTTACCCCGAAGACATCCAAATTGGTCTTTCCCCCTCAAAACTTCGTTGACCTAAGCTGGAAGGATAAGCCCGTGCGCTCGAAGGATCCAGTTTTCGTCCAGACACTTGATTTTACCGGTCGAGATGCCTCATCGAAGCTCACTGAAGTGCGACAATGGATTCGATCACAACCACCTGCTGTGCCGACATACTCCAAGTCACCACCAACAGCTGCGCAGATGCACGTCGGGACACTCATAACCTCATTGTCAAATATCGGTATGTCACCGTGAACGACCGTCCCTCCCTTCTGACGATTTTCTATTAGCGTATGTATTGAACTTGCGCGGTTCCGACATCCCTTTCAACCCTCTATTCTACGCCTATTTGTTCATCTCCTTGGACAAAGTCATCCTTTTCTTGGATACGGCTAAGCTCACCGATGATACCGAAGAATACTTGCGCTCTCTCAAGGTGGAGAGAAAGGAATATAACGATATCTGGCCATTCCTCCGGCGAAGAGAATGGGGCGAAGGAAAAGTACTCCTCTGCCCCGAGACACCCTACGCAATCTCCCTCATGCTCACTCACTTCCGCTACACTATCGCACCCTCCCACGTTGACCACATGAAGGCTATCAAGAATGAAGTGGAGTTAGATGGCTTGCGGCGTGCCTATCTGCGCGATGGTGCTGCCTACGTGCGTGTCGTCATTGCCTCACGGCTTCATCGTTCTCACGTCATCCCCTCACAGGTCAAATGGCTTGCCTGGCTGGAGCATAAGATCCATCAGGGATACGATATCACGGAGTGGGAGGCCGCGTGGCGCCTCACAGAATTCAGGAGGCAGAACAAACATTACTGGGGCCTCGCGTATGAGAATATCTCTGCCAGTGGACTTAACGCGGGTCAGTGCTCTCCTGATGTCTGATACGTATGTTCTAAAGATTCTATGCAGCTCTGCCACATTATTCGCCGTCTAAATCGGATGCGAGGATGATTGATCGAGAAACGCCTTACTTGAAGTACGTGGTCGAGATTACTGGGGACTTACATATTTATGACTCTCCTATTACCTCAGTGACTCCGGAGGCCAGTACCGAGACGGCACATGCGACACAACCCGCACTGTCCATTTTGGTCGCCCTTCACAAGATCAATCTGAGGCTTACAGCCGAGTGCTGCAAGGGCATGTACGTCAACGATGCTTCATCCATCAATTCTCCACGCACCATACTTATCTTTACCCCAGATCGCCATCGATAGTGCTGTTTTCCCTGAAGGGACCACGGGCCTCCAACTCGACGTGCTTGCTCGCCGTGCCTTGTGGAAAGATGGTTTGAACTACCTTGTATGTATGACCTCGTGTTCCTGGTGCCGGTCTGACGCTGTCCTCAGCATGGAACGGGCCATGGATTTGGCTCGTTCTTGAACGTACACGAGGGCCCGCATGGCTTCTCGAGTAACATTCCTCTCGAACCGGGACATGTGATTACCAACGAACCCGGCTTTTGTGCGTCGTTCCGCTCTCCCGATTACTCAATGCGTTTGGCTGACGGACCTTTTTCATATCAGACCTTGAGGGCAAATGGGGCATGCGCATTGAGTCTGCATTGGTGGTGCGACGTGTAAAGGTGTGCCCGCTAACTTTCTTCATTACCGCCTGTGACGGCATGCTGACGATATGGCCGTAGACTAAGGGTGAATTCAGCGGCGATATTTGGCTCGGGTTCGAACGCCTGACCTGTGTGCCTATCCAAACGCGGATGGTGAAAGAAAACATGCTCACCAAGGAAGAGAAGCAGTGGCTCAAGGTACGTACGCTTGATCTCGGCGGCGATTATTATATCTACGTGGCGGGTGGACGGACCGGCTGATGCGCTCCCGCTTGACAGGATCACAATAAGAAGTGTCTCGAAAGGCTGGAACCCTATCTCAAGGATGATAAACGGGCGCTCAAATGGTTGAAGCGGGAGGCTGACAGAGGCATCGGTATCGCTGGCCCTGGCCCTGGTGGCATCACCATCGATTGGGATTAGTTTGTTTTCTTCTCCTTTCTCCTCTTTTTTGTCACTTTCAGCTTGTCCTGCGTCCAGACGATACCGTCCGCGCCCCTTTATACCTTTCTGCTATAGCGATACCTCTACCTCACCAAACACGACCCTGCCATATACGTTACGGAGGAGTCCAACTTTATCTTACGTCGCACGACTAACGGAGCAACGTGTCATAGGACGGTTGCGACGACATTTTTTGATACCTACCCGCCAAGGACGGAACGACTGGTTTGGACGTTTCTTGTTTCTACTTTTATAATATCCTTTCTAACATTATTGGAGTGGGGCTGAATGCTTTCTCCACTTGTCTGTTCTTTTTTTCTTTTTTTCCTTCTCTTGTGGATCTTTTTGCCTCTTTTTTGGGGGGGTTCTACAGGAAGTAGAGATTTGTACCATAGCACCAGTCTATGAACTTCAATAGATGCGAAAGTTCAATTTTCGATGATCCCGCTTGTGATGTGTTTTACAGGATGCCAGGGTGAATTAGTACTGTTTGCAAAGCCTCATGAGGTTTATTGCATTGAGGCTCGCACATGACATGCCACAGCAACGTTACGCCTCGATCAGCTCGTCGGTGGGCACTGCGAACGAGACGTTTCGGTCCAACACGACCATGTTCATCAGCCCACGTATTTTTCACTTGCAATCAACCTAGTAGTCCCATAGGTTCACACGTAGGTGCATCCACAACACCAACGTCCGCGGCCAACGTGTCCATGTCATTTCCCGTGCCTGGCGCTGTCCGGTCCGTGCTCTAAACCGGAGCACGCATAGCTGACAACGGCGACCGCGTACGTGTGATCATCCACTCCCGCGAAGGGCGCGCATGGAGCACGGCGGCCGCGCTCATACGGCCCTCACATGGCTGGCAAAGAGGGGCATCGTGGTCATGATCGTCGTCGTTCATCAAGTGCCACGTGTTCCCAACGTGAAAGCCATTCCTGGAGTGGTGAAGGATGGATACGGAAGAGGGGGACGAGCACGCCAGAGCGGGTGAGTTGGCGTCCTGTCCGGATGGTGGCAGACCTGTCTTCTTGTGCGGCTAAAACTATCAGAACCGGGACGCGGAATCAGGGTGAGTATCAGGATCAGGATCAGGGCCAGGATCTGGTCCGACCTTTCCGATATTCGGACGTGTGGTGGTGCCCTCGTTGGAGCATTGAATGACTTGTGTGGGCTCGAACACGGCGATAGCCCGGGGGATGCTAGTGCCGAGAGTTAGAGGCGAATGTACCACAGTCCGTATCACGGACGCTGCGTCCCCAGACCACGTTATCGCCTATGCGACAAGCTCGCACGAAGGACGGAAGCACTGTAAGTGACCTAGGAGTGCTTGTCCCTGTTCCGCACGCGAACTCGTGACAGTGGTACAATCTATTTCTTATCGCCGGGTTCGTACGGATCAGGGAAGATAGAATCTCCTTATCGGATGATGTGGGGAACTTCTAGTACTCCACCACGGCTCCTATTGAAACTCGCTAACGGCCAAGGGTTGTCACTATGCAAACAAGACCGCGTCCAGGCTATCGGTACACGAAACGGGCCATGTCGATGAACACGCACTTGTAGGATTCAGGGATGACTTCCAGTCCTTGGAGACATTACGCATCGGTGCGGAAAGACTAGAACGCAGTACTGACTGACAGCGGCGTGCCAGTGATCGAGCCTGAGAGGAGCTTGAGTGCGTTTCGGATGCTACTAGTACGAGCGCCTCGGGGTTGCCGTGACGTAGATGAGCAGGAGGAGATCAGATCACATTGTGGTTGCAAGTTGTTGCATTCATGGCTCTATTACATAAGCGGGCTTTGAAACTCCATGCCTCATTAGACAGGGTCGTCGGCCCAATCTCCAGTGTCGTTGGCAACTGCATTATCGTTGGGTTTACATTGTGCAGACATGGTTGGGGTTGACGCGTTTGACTTGGAACGTTGAAACACTATGCCAGTGTTCCACTCAGACGATCATAATACCCCTCTTCCGACCTAAATGTAGTTATTGGAATAACATCGCGAGTTCCCCTCGCAAGCTGAGACCATATCTTCGATAGGCTTCTGCATTGTCAAAGGATCCCCATTCAAATATTTATCTGGTGAGTGGTGACAAGATGGCACATCAATGATCAGAGGCTGAGTCAGAGCATGTAGAATTTAACATTTTTAACATTTGCTGATCGATAGATCGCAAGGGGCAGTTTGACCATTCGCATTAGCTAGCAAGGAAGTTACAGGCAGGTCGTTGGACTGCTGGATTTGCAAAGGTCTCCTGAAGAAACAAAGCTGGGGAAAAAGATGATCTGACCCTGGCTCGAACAGGAGACCTTCTGTGTGTTAGACAGATGCGATAACCAACTACGCCATCAGACCGACATAATTCAATCAGCAAAACGGTCCATCAGCATGCCTTTTCCGGCACCCTATTGTCCCACGTGGAACGTTGGTCGACAATGACCATGAAGCCTGAGGGCCCGATGCTTCTCGGCCGCTTCGTTTCAGCCCCAACATGAGCCGAGTACCCTCGACTCCAAGAGCCTCCGAGTCGCAGGTGCCGATGCTGCCAGCGGATGTCGTCTCAGCCATAGCTGTTCTTCACCAATTCATCACTTCAGCACAGCAGCTTCCACCACAGGTTATAGTGACATGCAGAAACGAGAGACGTGCATTCGGTAGACAAGCACTTCAAGCTATGAGTTATCGCGTGCGTCTGCCATTGGGTACAAATGTATTGACACTGATTTTCGATCAACGTAGAAAGCAGTAGACATGTTCATACACCGCTTCGCTACCAAGGATGATTGGTGGATATCAGAGTTCAGGTATAAACCCGAGGTTTCGATTTACGCGCGTTTCTACCGCTTACACGGGGAGGAGGACGATGGGATGGTCCTGATTGATGAGAAAGGGTGGTCGGAACTCGTAGGTAACGCGGTCAAGCTGACGATTGTGTTTACCTCGCTCAAGTTTACCGTCACTGCGTGAGTGACTGTCCGACTGCGGGCCTTGATGCTCACGCCTATTGCTTGGCAGGCAATCATCCGCAGTATGACTTCAGCATGCCTTGTGTACGCCTTTGTCCTGTGAGAGGCGGATATATACATATCAGTGTGTATTGCTGATAAGTTACCGCTCCTTGTCATAATTTTACACCTCAAGCATCCGAGTGGTCAAGGCGCCCTCCTGAGACGCCTCGGCTCCGAAACCAAATACAGTAGAAGTTCTCATAATGCATGAGCTCACTATGCATATTTCTAATATTGCATAGCCTTTTCGCTGGTCCCAAGTTGGGCTCACTGAAAAATGCATGCATATCGCATAACGCATAATGCATTG
>JBBPKG010000490.1:0-20838 GCA_038089115.1 Fistulinella cinereoalba | reverse complement strand
CAATTCCCAGCCGCCGGCGACCCGCCCAAGCTCGGTTATGACATTATTGCCGGCAGGGTTCGATGGCCTTGTGCAGGTCTCACCGCCCGAGCCAACCATGGTATTATTGTCCATCATCTTGAGCGCGAATATAAACGCTCTCGTAGCCATCCTGCCAGTACATCGATGTCTACTGCTAGCATGGCGACTTGGTACGTTTCTCATCTTCTTGTCTCCCCTAGACGACCATCTTTATCTCGACGACCAGGATCGACGTCTGTTCTCTGCTCATGGTAAGCTGCTCGACAATTCAAAACAACCTAGCGAACCAATCCCACAGACGACCTTGTTCTTCGTCGGCACCATCCTTGGCATTTCTCACATCGCGCACAAACTCTCGGCACGCTGCCAGTCTTGGAGGACGTCGTCAGTTGGCTCCGATCCCCTTCCCTCGGTCCCTTTGATTTGAGACCCTCCGCAGACTCGAACGCCGAGGCGTCGCAGTCACCTACCAGGGCGTCACTTTCAAGTCAGAGGCCCACTTCGACCGAGATCACTATCTCGAAGCGACCCAGAGGTGGGCATCGACCGCTGGCTTACAGCGGGCGACTGACGTCTGTTGCCAGAGGGTTCATCAAGGCGTTCGGAGCAGCAACCGTGGGGCCCGAAGCGCATCAGCACGCGTCTTTGGCACACTCGACGCACACAGAACCGGGCCAGAACGGACGGGAAAAGCATCTGTTTGGTAACAGGCCGCACAGTTGAGGTCTGTATCTTATTGACATATTTGAATGCACCAAAATTCGTACAGCTTTTACAAGCGTAAGCGCAACTTTTCGCCAACAATTCAAATGGTCATGTACGGGGCAGTAAGGTCGATTGCACGATTCGTGGCAAGTCAAGGCGACGTGGTGTTTGAGGTCAATTGGCTGCTGGTTGTTGGTCATTGCGCGTGATGGAGGACTGATGTAGTTGATCGCAGGCGACGCACCAGCTATGAGATGCGCCGTCGGGGGCACTTCCTTTTTTGGTCACGCGCGGGAAAAAAAACGCGTTTGCCATTACACCGAACTAGCTGTAATTCACCCCCGACTTCCACTCTTTGGTGTTTACGCTAATTAGTATCATCCGACGGAGCCTACTTTTTGGTGTCTACACTGAAAAGTACCTTCATCAACGTTGTTTACATCGAGAAGTTCCAATCTCGACGCGACCTCGCCTCAACCCTACTTTTTGGTGTTTACACCGAGAAGAATCTACACCCTCACCGCATCCCTATCACAAACCTTTTCGGTGTTTACGCCGAGAAGCACGTCGTCCACTCCGACCCTCGCTCACTTTCCTCTCACCGTCAAGTACAACTCGGTCCATCAATCGGTTCCTCTAGTGACGGAAGAGCATCATCGTCGGGATGGCAAGACTCATCAACAGGATGAGAGTCGTCAGATATCACTTGGCGATGACGAAAAGTGCTTGCCAAAGCCTTTAGTGGTGCTGGGGAGCGCTGCGCGTGTGCCCGGGGCAGGTGGCATAAAGGGATGGAATGGAATGGGACGGGCAACTCCAGAGGGTTTAACGAGGGTAACGGATGCGCGTTTACACTGCGTGTATGGCCGCGGATGGATGACCTGTTTGGTTAAATTCCGTACGACAAAGAAATAGCCTACATGGTGTCTATTGCCCCCGAGAAGTAGTGCCTGAGGTGGAGAAGTAGTGCCTGAGGTGGAAGTAGCGCCTGAGGTGGAAGTAGTGCCTGAGGTGGAAAAGGCATTCATAGAGTATGGTGAGGGTACCGAGGAATCTGGACGTACGCCCTCGCCGCACGCGCAGGCCATCTCCTTGGGTACACCAACCCCGTCTCTGTGCGCGCCTATGCTCTCCCGTCATGCAGGCCGCTCACCGTCACCCACAGGCGCTGACGCTCGTCCGCGAGTTCGTCTTTGGCAACAACGAGACGGGCCTCGTCGTCACCGCCGGGCCGTGTCCGACCGTCGTCGGCGGCGAGGTGTCCTTGCTCAGGAACGGGATCATGAGCGGCCGGGCGGGCATCTACTACGGCTCCGCGACGTACTTCTTCCCGAGCGCGACGGTGGACGCGTGGGACGCCTTTGTCGCCACATGACCGGCCAAAATTTCGGAGTCGTCGGCGTTTCGGAATGCCATTGCTAATGGCATCCTGAAACGGCATCCGAAAAGGCGCTGTAAGCCTCCCAGGCTTCTGCTGTAAACTACCGTATGGCTCTCAAGAGTCAAGGAGTCCCTCACCTCGAACACCAAATTGAATTTCACAAGTCACGGAGCACGGATATACCATGAACAACATGTCCCGGGAACAATGACCACGCCTCATCTACTCCGCCGTGCACATGACCAGGTAGGAAGAAGGTCCGGGGAGGTGGGGATCATACGCAGACGGTGACATGGTTGACACTTGAAATTTCTCATCGATCTCTCCAAGACGGAGGTGGCAGTGTCAAACAATGTCTGGGTCTTGTGGGCCACTTTTCTCGGTTTTATATTTCCACATCGTACGAACTCCATCCATCCCTTCCGCATGCTTGATCTTTCGCGTCTGGATGCTGTCTCCCTGAGCCATGACCGGTCACTGGTCGCAACAGGCGATGCCCTCGGCAATGTCAACATCGTCATGAAGGGCCATACGGTTGCCTCCTTTCGAATGCATGCAGCCATAACTCATATTGCTTGGATTTCTTCTGGCCAAGGCAACAGTCATTTTTGCTTGTCACTGGCGCTCGCGAATGGATCGGTTGTGATTATGCAGTCCTGCCCTCCAGTATGCCATTCATGCATTTTACTCTATCCGGCGCAACTCAATCACGTTAAGAAAACCTTTGTACTTTACCCTCCAAAACGCACATCTCCCGACACAATGGCCCATTCACGTCTCGGTCACGTTCTTCGACTGATCTCGTGCAATAATGCGATCGCCGTGGTATTACAGCACGGTTATTTAATCTGGCGCATGAATGGTCAGTTGCAACACATATTGCTGTAGTCGACCTCATGTTTGGGTGCAGGGCAACAGCAGATAATAATTTGGGAGAGCCTTCTGCAACAACTCCTCCTTCGGCGACCTTCATATGACACTCTAACTTTGGATGAAATCACCGAAGGTTTTTCGCCAAATTCAAATCTACGTATTGTCTCGTGTAGAAGCGTTGCTCTGATCGTAATACCAGACGAAGGCTACCGCATTGTTGAGAGAAGAGGTATGATCGTGTAACATTTTGTCATTCTTTAGTATTCATTGTTTGCAGCTGATTCGGTTAAGGTAACACCAGTATCATGGATAAAGCTTTTGCAGCTTCCTGAGTGTCCTGAATATCCCATGTACGATCTCCGGTCCCAAGATCAAGACAACCTGAAGAGACATAAATCAGACGTGAATGAGAAAAACGTGTAAGTCGGGGCTATTTTTAACCGTGGTTGACCTGCACTGTTTTCCATCCAGGATTTGGGGGGATCCACGTATTGTTGGGAGACCGGGGTCTCCGCTATCTGACATTGAAGATCACTGAAATGAGAGTAGCCGTAGACAAGGGGTCTAATTTGGGTCTAACTACAAACATATGATATTTCAGCCGACATGTCAAACGCGCCGTTGCCCGGGTCAGACTATACAACGAGTGTTTTGGGGCGTGCGGCTGCTCGTGCATGCGGCAGAGGCAGGCGATGGGCGGAGGGGGCAGCGTGGGAACAAGGTCACGAAGGTAGGGCTCATGCGTTGTGTAGTGGTTCATATGGCACAAAGCCTCGCAATATTGCAGAAAAGCTTACTTCAGGGTATAAAACATGGGAGTTCCATCTCTATACGTTCGGCCTTGCACCTGGTTTACTTCATGGTCTCCTTCCGGAATCCTATTGGTCGAATTTCTGCAAGCTCGTGCGGAGTATCCAAATCCTATCGCATCAATTAAAGCATTTAAGAGCAGCGTGCTATCTGAGACAAAAAAGCAGCTGACCCTCAAGCCGAAGACTACCACAGATGCCGAACATTCTGCAAAACCTGTGGGCAAGAATTCAACTTCCGGTTATAAATCCGGTCTCATTCCTTGTCGGGATTTCTGCCTGCGAAGTGGTCAATTGACCGGTCATGGTTGCCACGCCCTAGCGTATAACATTAGCAAAAATCCAAAGTCCTGACAGCTCCGCCGTCCAATCATTTCTGCACGTACACCGTGACGATGACGACAACGCAATGGAGTGCACACCACCACCATCACCACCACTGACAGTAATGTGAGTGAGGGTGAGGCGAGAGAGAAAACGAAGGTGGTAAAGCGACGCGCTCCGATCGTCGGAAGGCGCGCGCCCGTCCGTCGTTCCAGAAGCTTAGTCAGCTAACTCGATTTGGGTTGTGATCTCACAAACGCGTTTGTTGTCACGCTCCTTCCCAGCGGTCAGTTCGAGGGTGGGGGGCCCATCCTAGTTCATTAGTAGCATAAAAACCTAATTTACCAAATTAAGATTTTTTGAACCCCGCAAGATTATATAACATTCCCCCTCCACATACCAGCCGTTTTTGGTCAGCCCTCGCCGCGCCTCGGGATCTTCCGATGACCAAAACGTCTGGAGACTTTGGCAGATTGGTCATGCCAAGGGGTCGCGAGCCGGTAGGCGAGCCGAGAAGCCCCGCAGGGGTAGGCTTCCGAAAGCCGGCGAGCCTGCCCAGGGGTCGCCAGACGTAGCACACGTAGTAGACTGTGATTAATGACGATCTATGGTTCGAGAGAGGACTATCGCATCGGTCACGCTTGTCAAAATTAATAGTTTGGTTTAATTATATAATAATTAGTCATCAGTGCGCGAACCAAACACCGTTGCAGGCGTACGGCGCTCGCGATAACGGACGCAAGAGAGATGGTAGTTATGTACATAGTAGGGAGATATGTGCGGCAGTGATGCCCTACGCGAGGCGACGAGTCCGTTCAGCGCTAGCGGGCCCAATTGCGATTGCGTGACAAGTCGTGGTAGCTGGCGTACGGTTGACTGGTCTGTCGCTGACAAAGCTCCACCCCGTCGCCCTCCGGTGGCTGCTTTGTTTACCAATGTTTTATGCCAGCGGTCTGTGAGAGGGTGGAGGGGGAATGTTATATAATCTTGCGGGGTTCAAAAAATCTTAATTTGGTAAATTAGGTTTTTATGCTACTAATGAACTAGGATGGGCCCCCCACCCTCGGAACTCATTTCTCGGTTAACACCCGGCCAGAGACTATATAACTCCTGCGTAGACTATAGTGGGGCATCGATGAGATAGTGGCAAAACGCTACAGGCTGAAGAAAGAAGGAAAGTGTCACCAATTGGATGGACCAAATGTTTGTCCAGAATTTGTTCCCTTGAAAGGGGTACCCAGAGCGTCGGCGGTATTTTTCCACGCAGTATTGCCCCACCAATAGAGGTCAACACCGCCCTTGGGTAGTTGCAGCGTGAAGAAAACGATGAGCGTGCCGATCGCAACACCAGCGTCGAGACCTGCGGCAAGAATGTAATTGTAGCGAATCCACCATCGGAAGTGGTAGCGGCGCATGAACCACTGGAAGAAAAAGCCAACCAACAGCCACGACGCGTAGTTGATGCCCGACGCGGGAGGCATGGCACCAATTCCGGCAAAGAGGACGGGGATGTTGATATATCGCCAGTAGCCGAAAGGAAATCTGCGTGCGAGGTAATAAAGTGGGACAGGTAGGAAAGCGCCGATGAAAAAGAACCACAAAATTGGGCTGTACATTGCCCCTGGGCTGAAGATTCGCTGCGGTCCAATGCCCCCCCATAGCAGTGAGGAGGTGGCAAATACGGTCGTCGAGGGGCACGTGAAGAACTGAGGTTGGTGAGGTTGACAGATATCCACGATGTTCGACAGCATCCAACTCTGCACAAGAGTGACCACAATGCTGCTGGTTATAGCAGCAACGACCTGGCTTACGAACATGAGACGAGGAGGAATCTTCATGTAATGGCCAAGCTTTAGGTCTCCTGCGAACCCAACTGCTTGGTTTGTGCCAGAGAATGCAGTGCCCTTGAAGATCATGTTCGCCACTGGTTTTCCTGGGAAGATGTAGCCAGCAATGAGCTCGTACATAACCGCTAGTGCGACTTGTTGGTTCGTGATTGCCTGGATCATGCCAACGGGGACGGACATCAACGCAGCAAGGAGCAGCGCGACGCAAACCCCCCAGGCGGGAAGTTCAGTGGGAAAGATCTTGACTGCGGCAAACAGGAAGACCATCATCACCATCCCTAATGATGCATACCACAATTGCGGTACTTCAGGATAAGCTTGCATAAGCCGTGAGTGGACATCACGTTCGCCCTTCAAATCATCCCTGAATCGTTCCATGATATCGTGACGATACCACACTAAGGATGATGTGTGAGACATGAAAATAAAAGTAAAAGAATAAAAACTGACAGAATGTGTGAACGACAACGGATGTAAATGCGGCAAATGCAACACCGTATGCAACTGCGAGCGTAGCGGGGAGGAATGCTGGAGAATACGCCTTGTATTTGCCGTTGTCGAAAATGCCATTGGTCAAAACTTGTGTCGGATCGTAGGTCATACCGGTATTGTCGAAGACGTCTGACCCTGATATGGGCAAGTAGCTCATGGAGAAACTATTGGTGTCTAAAGGAATCAGCGCTCTGTAAATAATATCCTGGAAAAATGCAAATGGCTCACAGTAGAGGACGGGTGCAAGGATCCAGAAGCACGCGATGAACCCAACGCCCGTATTGGCTTCTGCCCACCACTTAAACGAGTCAGTTGATTTAATACATATTTTTACACGGAGATAAACTAACCGGCGAGACGAGAGGGTTGGAAAAGTAGGATATCATTGACCAGTCAAACGTGAAAATGCCCATGCCAAGGCCTGTAGACGTGCCAAACAACGTGTTGACGACGACGTTACTTGGTGCGATCCAACACGCCCAGTTAAAAACACTGAGGCCGGTCCAAAGATAGCCGGGCACAAAGTACCATGCAGTACTGCATGCCACAACAATGGCAAAGAACGAGTGTCGAGAAATGTGGCGGTGATCGGGCTTGCCGTACGTTCTGTGAAGAGTATTGAAGAGTGCACAGTTAACCAAGGCACCGGGCCAGATCATACTACTAGGTGAGACCAGGAAACGGTGTAGGAGACCACCCAACGAGAAGCCGATCAACTGTGTAGAGAGGACGAGCGAAAGCGCGTATCCGTAGCCGAAAGTTTGGTTGTAAAACACGCGTTGCGCAGCAATGATATCTGTCGCATAGGCACCACTGACGGCAACATTGGCCATGACCGTAATCAGGGCATGCTCTTTGATGTTGAATGGACCAGGGTTCAGATACCAGGTATAACCAAATGTACGGAAACGGGTGGTAGGAAGGACCCTCTCGAGGGCCCTTCCAAGGGGCAAAGCCATCAGCTGGGCGACGATGCCTGGAATGAGAACAGACGGATCTGGATGGAATGATCAGTTTACCGTGGACTGGGAAAAAAGGACAGACATCGCATAGAAAAGAGCTGATTCACTGAAGAGATCGCCACGGTGTAGAAGAGGCCAAGGAACCACGTGCGGAATGTATTGGCGGGGATCGTAGGGCAATCTGTACTAGAAATCGCGGCGCGAACCTCAGGATAAGGTGATTCGCTACGGAGCATTGGTCAAGCAAAATGACGAAGCAGGATCGTTCTGCTCACTCATCGTTCTCAAATGTGCCTTGCGTCTCTGTTCCAGACGCCGCAGAGTACGTGAATGGAGTTTGGATGGCGAACTCTGAGAGTCGAATAGATGGGACCTTCTTCCCATCAAGATCGGCCACTTCTGTAGAGTCCGAAAGATAGTAGTTGGGGTCGTTCAAGTGGGTCATGGTAGGGTCAACATCCTGGGGAACATCTGGTACGCCTCGATGAACTTCGAGTTCCATCACGTCGCCGTTTCAATGTGCAAAAGAGTGAGCGTCCGGTGTGGGGAAGTTGATGGCAGAGGCAGTAGGTTGCATCGCCTTTTGAGGCCCTCGGTAGGATTTCCCAAGGTCGATCGTCCTTTCGGCCGCATTCACGAAGACTGGCCGAAATGATGATAACACATGACAAGTTTGCTTTCTCCATAGCCGACTCTGGCTCTGATAGGCAGGGTCCGAATCTCGCATGCATGAATTACCATGATACCTTCGCTTCCTGAAACAAGCAAGATGAACGTTTGCGGACATATGCAAGGCGGTCAGCAAGCTCGCATCACGGACGTCATTATCCGTGGCGACCGGTGCTCGTTGTGTGCAGCGTTGACCACTGAGGAAACCTCAAGGCGGAGTCCGCACAGCCGCTGGTGACCGGTGACCGGTGACCCCGCTGCTCTGGTGACCTTTAGGAGCGTGTAGTTGTCTCCCCTTTCATTTTGTCCCTGCCACTCGTGAGCGGAGTGATGCAGGAAGAAACGGCAAGTTCGCTTGGTGGGGCGGGGACCGCGGGGTAACATGATATGTATAGTTTAACCTTGCGACTTGCCCAGAGCCGGATTTGAACGTTGACCCGCGGCCCCTGGCTTAGTGGCGCGGCAATCAGTCATTATTTTGGACGAGGTGGCTAGGTGGGTCGTACGGGTAGCTCATGTATTTGGCATACTAACGAATACATGAGGGGTGGTCTGGTTAGGATGACGGTGGTGAGGCGGAGGATAGCGGGCCTAAGCGCGTAGCGCTTACCGGCTCCGAAGGCGGGCAGGACCTGAGGGCAATCGGGTGAGCTGCGAGGGCGGGCGGGTCTCGCGCCTCGCAGCGGGTGGCAACCGGTCAGGTGTCGCTCGCACGTCGGGGCCCCATAGGGGTGGTGATGTCGAGGCGCTGGCGTCGGGAGGACGCCGGTCAGGGTGCGGTGGGAGGGTGCGACGCAGGCGGGCGAGTCACACCCCGTCACTCATAATCAGGAAATTGGTGACGAATAGGTTATGTAAATTGTGATCACATGATTCGGAGTGAAACCGGCTTAACGGTAAACCCGGCGAAGAAAGCCATTTTTACATAACGTGATCTATTGTCCTTTTCAGGTGGGTTGACCCCCGCGAGCTCCCGGAATTCACTAAAAATGATACCAATCGACTCGGACGAGCTATCGGTATAATTTGAGCGCGGAGTCGGGGAAGTTCGAACGGTTGCTCCCGGGCGATCGTCGACCGTGGACTATTCTCGCCGATCCAACATACGCGGAGCGCGTGCGCGTCCTGTATGAAATAGGCTGTAGGCAGCGTACAACAAGCCCCCGTAATCACCATTCATCCGCCAACCACCCCACAGATGTCTGCCTCCCCACAGCAACAGGAGTCTGGCGACGGATATGAAGATATCAAGGAGGCAGAGGGTGAGCTTTTGTCGTCTGGTCCGTTCATCGCGTGTGCATCATTGTGCTGCTTCCAAAGGTGCGCAACCAGCCAAAAGGGGGCGCGGCCGCCCCAAAGGCAGTAAAAACAGGAAATCAGGGGTTACATCTGCCACTACAGGTCCATCAGAAGAAACACCCGTAAAGAAGAAAAGGGCGCGGGTATATCTTGGTACCCCCGTTCCTGATTCACGACTCACCGCGTTCCCGTACAGGAAAAGAAATCAGATGATTCTGCTGCACCACCCGCGAAGCGGAGACGTGTGAATCGATCGTGAACAAGTAAATGGGGCCGGCCACTGAAGACTGTATGGCAATGACGACCGTCCGCGAGGGATACTGAGGTAGTCGCCAACCCATGTCACTACAAAATAGTTATAGCAGCCCGTGCCACCCGTTAGGGAGCACCGACCAATGTGACCAATGCTGACTCAGCGACACCCGTCAGCCAATCAGAACGATGCAACCAATACGACCAATCGTGGCACATGACCGGCACATGACCCATGTGGCGATGCGTGGCAATGCGCCCGAGGGGCAGATCGACAGTGAGAGCACGAAAAACTTTTCCCTTTTAGACTTTATCTCTCACATTTGCTCAATATGGACTGCTCCCCACTGCCCTCAGGTATATAAACCAGCAGTTCCCTAGTCTCTGGTGTGTGCTAGCCAAGGATGGCCTTTGATAAGCCATCACTGCTTGGAAGCATACAACTAGGGATCACTTGTTCTCAAGCTCACACTCTTGGACAACATGTGTAACAGCAATAACTGATGAGTTTTGTATTTTTCTATCACTGATCCAAATCACATGACCCTAGAGGCAAAGTTGTAGCCAAGAGTATCTGCAGTCTTAGAAATCAATAGTTTCGTCATGTTGCAGTCCATACAAGACAGTAAGCAACTAAATTACCTAGCAAAGGTGGACAGGAGTCCTACTGTACATTAGCTAGGTAGATACTGAAAGGAAGTGAGCTCTTACCTCAGTTGCAGAAGCAACTGAGGGAAAAGCTGAAGTGAAGCGGTAGGGGTAAATAAGGGGGCGAGACATGAGAACTTGTTTTGCTGCTTTCCAGTAACATGCCTTGGGGGTGGAGCTAAAGTGGCTAAGTGCTCTGACAGAGAAAGCAAGGTTGGGTCTGGTGCCTAACATCAAGTACATTAGAGAGCTGATCACTGTCAGGTATGAGACCTTGATCCCATTTATGCTCATCTTCAGAACAGTGGTGTCATTCTTCAAATCAGTGGCGGATAGAGATGCAGTGGAGGACATTGGAGTTTGTGTTGGAGTCATTTACTATAGTATTTAACTGTAGGACTTGTGTCCACTCTTGGTAGCGCCGTCCGATATCGGAGAGCCGGACGCTGGGTCGCACTTGTGGGGGGACTTTGGCGTGGGAACTTTGAACATGTAAGTGCCGATTGGTGTTGTGACGGGCGCCCTGACTATGAACGCATGCGACGCAGGGGAAGCAAGCAGGACCACACTCGAGGCAGCAGCGGATTGGCAGCGAACGTTTCTCCGCCGTGTCTGGAAGCCTTTGGACACATCTAGAAACGGCGTGCGGTCGCCAGTTCGGGCATGACCAACTTCTGCCATTTTCCCCGATGGTCCATGGAATTTCGAAAATGATTGTCCTCATGGGACGTCAGATTTCGTGACACGATGAGTTACCCACGCGGAGCATGCATGTCAGCCGAGGGAGCACCGGCATGCCAAACCTTAGGGGTCGACCAATGTGACCATTAATCTGCCAGCCGAGACACCGAACATGGGCGGCTCAAAGAATGACATTTGACATTTGACGTGGGATTGGCGTCCTTTTGCCGCAAATATCCGGCGTTCGCACAGACCGCCCGGGGGTACGGACGGATTATCGTATGGATGTCTGGTAGATAAAGTCGAAGGAGTCACCAGCCCTGTCACCAGCCCTGTCTCTGATTTCTGACTTCTTCGCGCGCAATGTTGACTTTGGAGGGTAATGTGGCAACTGTTGCTACAGTATACGGCTCAATCTTTCTTGGCACTTGTTTTGCTTGCGGGTACCCTTATTTGGCGCTTGTTACCTTGTCGTTGCGCTGACGAATGGGCAGTTTGACGGGCGCTGTCTTTGTACAATGCATTGTATACTGCAAGCTGCATTCAGACGACTCGGCGTGCATCAAGGCTTTGGTGCGTATATTCATTTGTGTGACTTCCGCACTGACAAAGCTTCAAGGTGTTTGTAGTCTGCGCATTTGACATGATGCATACCATCTGTATAATCAGCGCAGTTTGGGCGAGTGTTATTGCACACTTCAATCAACCGGAGAAGTTAGACGAGATTCCACTGTACGGCATGCAACGTTATGTTTGATGGATAGACACTCATTTCCCCGCAGCTCGGTCGGGGTATGCTTTCGGTTTTTGAGCGAAGGAACCATAACTTGACCACTTTTGGCAGCTTTCTGTGGCCATAACTGCTGCAGTTACCTTCATGGTTCACTGGTTAACACTCTTTTTATGTCATGTCAATTCAATACTGACAGCATGTATTCTGCGATAGCTTCTTCGCCAATCGAATTCGGTTATGTAGGAAACCGCTTAATTTTGATGCTGTCCACAACGCTAAACGCGTTTTAAGTAACAAAAAAGCGGTATATCGTTTTCCCCCTGGTATGTTCCTGGCTTGCATTTTCATCAGGCTCTATGCAAACACGATATGTCAGGTTTTCCTTGCCTTCCTCCGTCTCGGTGAGAGTGATCTTCGTTGGTGACAATGGGCCAGTTGACAGCAGGCATCACTCAGTTGCAGCGTGTGGTAAGTGACAGTTCTTGAATTGATACCCAATGGAGTTCATCATTTGCCGGCACGGTACCACCTAGTGTCCACAAGCGAGATGTTGGTCAAACCTCCCATTACTGAACTGTCTTCCTAACGTCTGTTGTGCTCAGAATTCGCTTGGGACGATACTCTTTATTCGTCAGGCCTTACCCCGCGGTAGGATATGTGTTGTATCTTCGTGTTGCTTCCATTGATGAGTACTGTAGTGGGTTTTTACACTGGGCGTCACCCTCTCTGCCTCGGTCGAGTTCGTCATCACTACCATCATGGTCATTTCTCTTGGAAGACAGAAGGCAGGATTTTCCGCGTAAACAGGGATCTTGCTTGTTTCGATGACTTTTGATCATTTGTTTCGCAGCATGAACGACACCCTCAATTCTTGGATCATTTATACTCTGGAAACTGGAGGCGTCACATGGTACATTTCATCCGAAGCACATAGCTTTCCTCTCTTATTTTCTTTTTCTTAGTCTCGTAACTATTGCATCTTTGATATGTGTTGGTTTTTCCGTCCTTGATGGGTTGTTATCTGTTGAAATCGTGCCAGTGGATTCTAATGCCTCAAAATTTGATTTTCCTTGGGATGCATTTTGCTATTGTCAAACGTTCGTGATCCTAGCTTACTTTCGATTAACGGGCTCATCATTTTTGCAGTATATGCCAATTCAATCCTTACTACGTATGCACGATAGTCAAGGATCATCAAGGACAGGTATTAACGCAGCTTCTCTTTATAGGCTTAATATGCGTGGAGCAATAGTGCTCCCCCAAGTGGGGCAGAGGCGTGTACATGCTTGGAAGGTTTCAAACTTAGACCTTGAGCGGCATAAACCCTTGACCTCAGATAAACCTCTTGCGGTCCAGGTCGACACCTATAACGAAACTACTGGATAACAAAGCCGGGAGCGAGAAAGTGGACCAGAATGAGTCGTAAAAACGATGTACTATTTGCGCTTCCGCATTCATTTCTCTTGGAACCAATCAAAGCCTTTGTCCGCTCACGCCCTTTGTCCGCCCAGAATCAATCTAACTATAACAAGTTAGGAACCGTTATTCTTTGACTTGCAGGTGTACACACAGTGGTTACTGCCTTCAGTGACAAAACTGTAAACGTTTTCTCTTCCCGATTGTCAATCCACTTACGGAAGCATACATGGACTAGCAACAAAAACACCTCTCTGTTAGCCCGGTATCTCGCCAATGCCATAACCATATCCCAATTTCCATCCGTTATATCGAACCTTTCTTTTTGACTCGTATTGTAATAGAACAACACTGGCTGCTTTTGCATTCCTAACGCTTCCAAAATCATGTTTACATGCTATATGTGATCGTGCGATCAACTTGTCTTTCGGTGGAATGCAAAATCATACCTGGTATTTTGGGTAGTTGGTCAAACCAACGATCAGTCCAGATTCGTCAGAGTAGAAACCCATAACAACGCCAGGGTATCGAGGAGGATGCGTTTCCATTCCTGGACCCGAAGGGGACTTCGTTTGAAGTACACGCTGAGCACTGGCTAAGAGCAGATCAAAGAAAAATACCCAAAGTGGCTCGGTGCTGTTGACGGAAGGTGTTACCTTATGTATTTATTTTTGCGGCAACCGCCTTAGCTGGTCCCACGGTGCTCGGCACAAGGCGCGAGGGTACTGGAAAGGCGCTCAAATCCAGTACCAATTGGCTAAAGGCTACCTCACGGTCCGGAAAGTCTTGATGGAACTTGCCTTGCGGAACCTTCGACACTCAATGGCTGGCGCATCACCAGAGGAACTCCAACACCTCCGGCGTCCGCCCCACTGACAATCCGCAGTACTGCTACCTCAGTCAGTGCATCGGTGTTAGCGCTCGTCCCATCGGCGTCCGTGACAACAATGCTAACTGCTTCGAGCGACTCAAGCTCGCTCTTGGTCTGTCAGTCTCTCCAAACTCCAAACGTGCCAGCTCATCGCCACCATCCTCCACCTGGAATTTGCAATTGATCGCGGTTGTGATGTGCCGTCGTTTGCAGGGCCCCCATATTTGAGGGGTGCCTGGTCATGGACCTTCGGGATGTTGTGTATCTGATGCGATATTACCCAAAATGTGTGCAATCACTCAGAATGGTTCACTCACAGTTCTAACGTCATAGAGCTTGGGAGCTGGGGCGAGACAAATTCAGAGTCGGCTAGGGAACGGAAACGTGCAGTACGTGGGAGTCTGGAGCCGGGGCAGTGGAAAGATAGTGGAGCCTGGGAGGCTGCGATACCACCTCTTCCCAGCAAGTTCTGACGGATAATCTCCACCGAAGGTGTGCATGTACAACCGCTTACAAATGCTGGCCCGATTAATACGCGACTTTTTAGGATCGCTACAAGCAGTTCCTCCGAATGGCACGGGAGTGGCGCCATTTGAAGATGCTGAAAAGGGCTGCACGTGGTCATGCTACCATGGGCGCGAATAGTACAATGGAAGGCGAATGTGTTGTCACATGTCCGGCATGCCCACACCCCGGAAAAAACCTTCCTGATAACTGGGAAGGGGTGCCTAAGAAACAAGAGTAAGCCATATGAACTCACCTCGGACATAATCATGAACCAGGCATTGTATATAGATGGCTATATGCCCCAGCGATCGATGCCAACTTTCGCTTGAAGCGGAGAGATGTCTCCAAGGACGAGATTGACCCAAGCCTCAGTCAATGCCAATCTACCTGATACTTGCCGGCGTTCAAAGCGCATCCGTGTGTCCAGCTATACCGCTCATCCCCGACTCCCACGGAGTGGGGGAGGGTTTGTACAGCCAGAATCGTACAGCTCTCTGCAAAGTGAACCGCGCAACTTTTTTTCCTAATATAGAAGCAGACAAGACACAAATAAGCTAATTCCACATCTTGGATTTCGCTTATTACACTTATTTCACGCTTATGCACACACACAACCATCAAATGAATAGAACAAGAAATAAAACACTGATACAAAAGGTAAACCGTAGGCAAAAAAGAGGAAACCGGAGCAGTTAAGCGCGAAAGTGTGCAGGCGGGACACAAACGAGCGGTCGAGCTTGATAATCCACGGGTATCACTGGAAATGAGTGGAAGCGCTCAAAACGACACGGGGAGGGCGGAAAATGAGTGGCCAAGCTCGGGAATGCGCAGGTGGGGCAACAATTGAACGGTCGAGCTCGAAAATGCATGAGCGAGGTGACAAACGAGCAATCGGGCTCGAAAATACGAGCGGTGCGATGAACGAGTAGCCGAACTCGAAAATACACGGGTGGGATGACAAACGAGCGATCGGGTTCGAGAATGCGCGGGTGGGGCGACAGACGAGCGATCAGGCTCGAAGGGATATGCAGGTGGGGGAACAAACGAGCGGTCGAGCTCGAAAATGGATAAGCGAGATGACAAACGAGCGATCGGGCTCGAAAATACACAAGTGGGGCGAAAAACGAGCAATCGGGCTCGAGAATGCACGGGTGAGGCGACAAGCAAGCGCTCTGGCTCGAAAATACACGGGCGGGGGCGATAAACGAGTGATCGGGCTCGAGAATCTATGGGTGGGGCGACAAACGAGCGATCAGACTCGAAAATACACGGGCGGGACGACAAATGAGCTATTGGGGAGCGTCCAAGCTCAAGAATGCGCAGGTGGGGCGACAGACGAGCGGTCGAACTTGAGAATGCATGAGCGAGGTGGAAAACGAGTGATGGGGCTCAAAAATACACAGGCAGGGTGATAAACGAGCGATCGAGTTTGAAAAACACGGGTGAGGCGACCAATGGACAAACGAGCAGTCGGGCTCGAAAATGTGTGCATGAGGCGGCGAGCGAGGGGTCCGGGCTTGAAAATGCGTGGGTGGTGTAACAAAGAAGCAGTCGGGCTAAAGACATACGGCCAGGGCTGGAAATGAGTAGTAGCGCTCGAAACCACATGGACAGGGCTGCTAGCGAGCAGTTGGACTCGAAAATCCGGGTGGAGGCCTACCAGGGGTACTTGCGCCCGCTCGGCGTCCTCAATATCAGGTCGATGCACAGTCTCCAGGCGGATAGTCTGAGCCGTCCTGGGGTAAGCCGCTGGCCGTAGCGAGACAAAAGCAATCACCGTAATGCCACCAAAAGCGCCGGTCATCGTCACAGAGTACAACCGGATTCGATCCGTGTCAGGAACAACTATCCGAATTACACTCGGTTCATATGCGTTGTCAGCCATCGTATGGGTTTTCCCATCCATGCCCCATATATCGAGGCACTTCTCGTGTGTCTGAAGTGAGCCAAGGCGCTCCGACTTGCTCGCAAAATCGACTTTGAAGACGGTATTGCAAGATCTGACGGAGGAGTGTGCCGCGGCAGTAGCTTATGTAATGTTACGCATCTTGAAAACAGGTTTACGGATGTGACTACGGTGGTGCGGCATTTCCTCTCTTTGCTGTTGCAGCGGCAGCCCGAGTATCGCCGATCGCCCGCCCGCCTTGCACCCGACCGTTACTTCCTGTGTCGGACGGCGGCACTCTCCCCACCCAAAGCTCTCACTTTTCCTTCAGCGTGCACGCTCATAGCCGGTAAACGCCGCGTGCTTAGGCCCGACACCTGTCTCCCACCCGCCTGTCGCTCCGACTCGCTTAATCTGCGATATGCATCGCGGGACGGTTTACAAATACACATGAGGGCCGGGCTGCAATATGCACTAGGGCTGGTTTTGCAGTATGCACATGGGGGAAGAGCAGTTGGCAATAAGCACGCAGGGGGGCAGTTTGCTTGCAGTACAGATCAACAGGGAGCAATTTGCAATATGGGGGAGCGCTGGTTTGCAATACCGCACCGGACTGTGCTGGCAACTTTGGCCTATACACGTGCTACCGCAGATTGTGCAACAATGGTGCACAGTAATGAACGTGAATCTTGCAAGAACCGGCCAGCATCTGGTGGTATCATTTTATTTTACTCGCTTTGCTCTTCTTTTGACCGATTCTCTGAGCGACTGGTTCATCGCACGCGCACGCGCCTCCCTTGTTCCTCACCAGCTAGTCACACCGTCATATCCCACATCCTCGCCGGTGAGTTACTTCCTCGTATCCCACATCCTTGACTCCGTCGGTTTCTCCGAGTGCCATGTCATCAAACCTACCAGCTCATCGCTACTGTCCTCCACCTCGGTAACCTGTCGTCCCAACTTCGAAGTCCTTCATATTGTCACCGAATTTCCCAGCGTTCAGCCTTCGCCGTTCGACTTGGCGGCTCGAGAGCTCACTTGGTTAAACGAGCACATCAACCAACGCCTCTCAGCCTCAGGCGGTGGTCTCTGTCGCGACTGCTTCAACTCGGTCATCATCGTGCAGCTGGTTGTCACGCGAATGTGTCAGCTCTGTCAACCCGACGTAAGGATAGTACCGTCGAGCGGGTGGCCACCGTTCACGAGCGTCGGCTGGAGTCCGGGTCTACAAGTTGACCACAACGTAATGAGTTGTACGCGCTCGGTCAATATGTTGCGCGTACTTGGTCATAAGTTGTGCGCGCACTCAGTCAATAAGTTGTGTGCGTGCTCTCGACACTATGTCGTGCGCGCGCTCTCGATACTATGTTGTGCGCGCTCCCAATACTATGTTGTGCGTGCTCTCAAGGGGAAGAAGCATTAAGATAGGCATGCACATAGCAAGGACTATGACTGTGGTTGAGTGGAAGTGTCATATTCTACTGAACTCTGGCCTCCTCTGGTCTTCTCTGCTTCGGCTTGGCCTGGCTCAAATGCCCTGGCTTGAGCTTCAGGAAGCATACCAATAAGATACTACTATTATGACACAATTTTGCAATGACTACTTGAGGCATATCATTCCAATGTCAAGAACATCATCATCATCATCATCATCATCCAACAATGCATCAACATCAATGGTGGCCTTTCCCAACACTGTTTCAACCCCATCCACATCACCCAATCTTACTCACATATGTGGTTGTGGCTGGGCATTTTCCTGATTGCATGAAAGAAGTTAGTTTAAAAGGTGAAGCTCAAGACACACTCACCTTTGCTCAGCCTTGGGAGGGAACCTGGCTCATCTTTGTCAATGTCTGACTGGCAGTTGAGTTCTGCATCTGCATGCCCTCATTTGTGTTTGTTGGTAGAAGAAGGAAGGGAGGGAGGTGGAGTTTCAGCATTGGAATGGCCCACTCCTGAGAAGGGTGATGGGGTTTTCGAGGTCATGAAGTCTAGCCAAGGGAATTAATGCCCTCTTAAGGTGTATCTCTGCCTCAGCAACATTGGGCTGGACGGTCTCCATCATTGTGGCAGTGAAGGTGGGTATATTTTAAAAATTTTCTTGAAGGTTTTTTGACACACATAGTATTAGTAATGCATACCTGAGCCAACCTAGGCCATGGCCTGGTACCCTGGCTCACGGCTCTCAAAAAGTGAAGCCTGAGCCCTGAGCCAGGCAGAGCCATGATCAGTGGCCTGGATACTATGTTGTGCGTGTTCTCCTGGTGTATTGTGTTATTTATGCGACACAACTTGGGACGCCATACGAAGTCATTCATCGTGCACTGGCATGACTGCGATCAAGTCTGGGAATTACATATCGTCGCGACACAACGGTAGGAAAGCAAAGATCGCTAAAAGCAGAGACCGTGTGTGGGAGATGTCCACACATTCCGTGCTAGCCGTGCTATATACTGTGCTAACCGCTTTGCTAGCCGTGCTATATACTTGGCATTGGTTGCGAGAGAATCTAACCAGTGAGGTTCCAACCAGACATCCAAATGACCATGACAAACCCGCAAGGCATAACTGAGATTCCCATTTAACAGCATTCTTGCACCATCGGGGTCCTTGAAATGCAGTGCACGTATGTCTTCGCCAACAAGTTCTGACACACGATGTAGAATTTGACCCATTGGTGTTAATGTAGACCACTCCAAACCCCAGAGCTGCCAACCCTTGCCATGAACCTACGATTTGTAAATAATAACGAAAACGGAACCTATGAATGGTCACCTTCATCGTAAATGAGGTGTGCTTAAATGGATGTTCTTCAGAATCAGAACCCAGCCCCTTACCTATCGGTTCTTTGTCGATGACTCGCAACATATCATTGATACCCCAGTCATCACCACTGGAATAACTGGAATAAGAGCTGCGCGTCACATGGCTCATGCGATCGACCCGAGAACCGATCAACGAATGAACATCGCTTCGTCCATACTTTGATGGTAGCCGCAGAACCTGCCGAGGCTTTTCGATGGCTTTATCGAAGGGCATCCACAGAACTTTCTGAGGCTTGACAGGAAAATCGTCGAAAAGGGAACGACAATAAACGGGAAAGCTGCTTACAATCTGTGCAAATAGCCTTGCAGTTTCGACAGCGTTCGTGAAGTTCGACATATGTCGTTTACAAAGACTGACGTTGTAGCTTACTTCAAGAGGGGATAATGTATAATTTAATCCGAGAGGTGCATAGTCACTGCTGCTGGTTGTGTGTAAGTTTGGACGTTGGTAAGGTATTGCATACATTATTCTGCCCCGCATGATATTTGTGGCGCTATCAAAATTCCGGAGAGCGGATGTGTAATTTCCAAGCAAGCAATTGGAGACACCTGATTGGAAGAATCTTTTTGAAGTTAGGAAACGAAAACAGCTGTATCGAAAGGACAGAGGGCTTACGCAATTGCTAATTGAGGGTCTCGTGCAATTACGTCACTATAAATATCCACTGCACGAGAATGTTTTCCTGCAGCTGCAGCAGCCAATCCCATGTTAAACAAAATGCCAGTAGATGACGGTTTTATGTCCTGCATGTGAAATGTTATAATCGTATGCCAGTGGAAACAGTAAAAAATATAACCTGGAATATGCGCAAAGCCCGTTCCGCCATTCCATTCTGAAATGCAGTAAGGCCTTGCGACCACGCAGAGTTCTGCTGTGTGTCTGATAAATCAAGTACAAGCATCGAGAGGGAGGAGCATGGGAAGGAGAGGCATGTGCAGTTTTTAAGCCACGAACGTCACTATCCGCGATCCGGCTGGTGTCTCCGAACGACAACGATCGACTGGGGCGGCATCCGGGCGTGAACGGACGAACTCGCGAACCTCGGTTGGGGGGCGGCGTTCATCCGCCGCTGCCACTCATGCACAAGCGGGGGTGTCCACACGGTCGGAGATGACACGTTCGCAGCGGAGGGCCCAGACTCGGACAGGACAATGCGAAGTAGGCGGTATCGGGCTGAGGCTTGTCACGCGGTCGGAGCGGAAGACCCAGACTCGGACAGAAAGTGCGGAGTAGGCGGCGGCACGCAGGGCACAAAATGGCCATGCAGTCCAGAAAGAGGTCGATCAGATCACAAGCACGGTATGTGGCCCGCAGCGAGGAAGACGCGTTCGCAGATGAAGGCGCTTTCCCGTTGATTAGGCCTCTAGTATAAAATCCTTGACACCCAGTACGTCCGCCCTCTCCATCAGTAACTTTACAAGGGTCTAATTTCGGCTAATTTCGGCTAATTTCGGCTAATCTGACTTATTTTGCGCGCTAAGCTCAACAAGCCAGATTAGCCGCATTGGCTAGTTAGACATGACCACCCTGGGCATCACTTTCTTTGGACGGCTGGCTGTGGCCGGTATGGCGTGGAGCGTGTATTGGTACGCTGTCTACAATACACAGGTGGACTATGGGAAACGACCGTGGGT
>JBBPKG010000487.1:0-11523 GCA_038089115.1 Fistulinella cinereoalba | reverse complement strand
TGACTATACATATCTGCTGAAAATTGTAAGAGCATGGTCAATATTAACATAAACCTGAAGGTTGTTCAGGACAGGTGTCTCACCAATCTTGAAGAAACATGTAGAACATACAAAGCAAGTATAATTGAATACACAATAGGTCCAAGACCTGACAAGGTGGATGCTAATAGGACTTGGCTAGATAACCCCCAACTAGGTGGTCATTGACCCTAACTCTGAAGCTTGACAAAGTGTATGGTATGGTTGAGACTCATTGTCATTCACACATTATCATGAATGTGAAGGTTGTTCAGGATACAAGGGGGGAACAGGAGACATGGTTGGTAGATAAGTGACAACCCAATGATGCATAGGACTTTTCAGCCACTTTAGCCCCAACAAATATCATGACACACTACAGCATTCCTCCCTCAGCATGTAGCTTGGAAGGGTTGCGGAGACCTAGGCCAGCCATAAAAGCGACATCCCTTGTTTGGATCCTATTTATCACACTGATAGTCATTCAGAGTTGCGACAACTCATCATCAATGAAAATGGCGGTCAAAGGCACGCCATCTGGATGGATGACACCACGATACATGCCCCCAGTGTTGAGCGGCAGGGCGACTGATCCAGAAACAATCAGTTTCGTGCGCAAAGGCCATCAGGCACATGTACAAGGATTACATTACCATTTCCCTGTTTATCCACAGCGATGACACCGCCTGCGCCGTCATTCTTGGCTAGATCATCGACGGCGTATTGTGTGGCTCTTTCGACAGGTTCGCCGAGGTATTGCATGCGATACGCGATCGTGGCAGCAGTGTTCCTGCGGATGAAGTACTAGCAACCAAACAAAAGAAGCAACCTGCGTGTCAGAATGTGCGCTGAATGACCGCCTTGTCGCATACATCACCGTCGCCCGTTCCAGAGACTGCAACGCCACCCTGGGCAGGCCTCCCTAATAAGCGGTCCCACACTCTCCTGAAGATGTTCTGCACCTGGCGGTCCCATTCTTCGGCCCAGAACCCGCTGCCCATGATGGGCGTGTCGCCCACGCGGCCGACGAGCTTGTTGGTCCTCCCACCCGTGGAGGTCACCGTCGCAAGACAACCACGCACGTCCAATGCCACGGCTCCGACAGTGCCCATGGGCATTAGATCGAGCAGGTCGCCTTTGGTGCTCATGCTTTCCAGCGACCCCACATCCGAGTCTGTGTATGAGTCAAGGGGTAAGCCGAGCCCTGTGCGGTGCTGCCTCCACCTCTCCTCCGTCCAAAAGTAGGACGACTCGACGGTCTGGACGCCGAGGTGCTCCGCGCCGATTGTTTCGGCGGTGTTGCCGGAGAGCATTGGGTGGGGCACGAGAGCGTCCGGCGCGAGGTAGAGCGCGCGGACGAGCTGGGACGGGTTCTTGGTGCGCGTCAGGAGCGTGGCCGAGGTGCCGCGGCGCGTCGTCTGGATGGCGGGGTGCGTCGCCGGAGGCTTGGACAGCATGAGAGATGCCTCGAGTTCGTTCTGTGCGATGTCAATGTGCGTGAGTTGTCCAGTAGGTCGCCAGTGCTCACCTTTCCGGCGACGTTGAACACGGCACCTTTACCCGCGTTGAAGAGAGGACAGTCTGGACGTGCGTCCGTGAGTGCGCTGCCGCGTAGGATTCGATCGAACCCACCTTCCAGGACCGTGACAGCAGCGACGGCGGCATCCATGGCTTCCCCTCCGCTCTGCAAGACATTATAACCTGCCTCGAGCGCATGCGTCAGCGCCGCCCGGTACTTGGCGCGTTGCTCAGGCGTCGAGTTCTCTCTCGTCAATGTTACCCCCGCGCCGCCATGAATGGCGAGGACAAAGTTCTGCCCAGGGCGACGTTTCCCTGCATTGTGTCCGTCGTTTCGCATGGCTGTCACAGCCGGTGTTGCGTCAACAGCTTCTGAGTCCTTTGTCATGACGAGCGAGTCCTGGGTGTTATCGAACACGTTCTGATGCCATTACGGGCCGCTTGTCCTTTTTGACACGCATGACGGCGGAATTACGAACGCGTGATAAGCAAGGAAGAGGGGAAGATATGATTGGAAGATAGCGCGGACATCATGCTTTCGTTGTCGTTCAAGTTGTTGTGTAACCTCACCCAGTCGCAACCTTGCACGCACCTGCAAGGCTGCAAATCGCTCCGCTCGCTTCTGATGGACAAGGCTTCGGACTTTGTCTGGAAATCTGCGCGCCGCCAAGTGCCAGGCTTCCTGATTGTCCGGCTGACTTGACTGAGCCCGAGTATGCACATCTCGTGTTACATCCCCGTTGGCACGTAAGTGGTTTCGTGGACATTGATATTGAGCGCTTGAGCTTTCTGATTGACGAGAAGGGCTGCGGAAAATACGCGCAAACAATTCTCTGGAATATTCGTCGCAGATATTGCACAGACTGCAGGCTTACTGAGTAGGATAGATTATTCTTTTGCATCCTGAATCGATCTCACCGAAGAGTGGGCTCCTCCCCTTGCCCTCATGTCACGGGATTGTTCGTGCTCGCACTGTACTGGCCAAGGAGTGCATCATGGTAGAAGGTGGTATGTATTATTATTATGTATTCAACTCTGCTGCTAGACCGCGTTCCAGTGATGGTGGACCCAGTTGACAGAGGACAGCTCAAATCGTTCATGAACGAGTATAACCGCACTTCTAAATTGTATCGGTCAAGGAAAAGCAGTATTCGACTATATGCAAGGTTTGTTAAATTCTTGGTCTCTTCTGACCTTTTCCATTTACCGGCTTCCAACAGCATGCTTCTGAATGTAAAACATGGAAGAAGATGCATGCATCGGAGTACCGACTTCAGTTGAAATTACGCCGGGAAGAACGAAAGGCAAGGTTAGTCATTCATTGTGATGCTGTGTATGTGATATGGAGTCACCGTAGTATTTTTGCGCGGCTCAAACATGGGTATAATCGCGAGCTGTCATACTTTGGGCGCCGCCCGATCCAAGAAAGCCATCATACATTTTCAAAACATCTAGACTCCTCACCGACAAAGGTTTTGCGGTTCCACCTGTATAACCAGAACTCGGTTCATCATCTGCACGGCAGAGTGGTCTCGGATATGGCTTAAGTGGACAGAAACTATGGACGCCTTTAGGTCTCGACGGCTAGATGTAACTATCTACCGAACACGTCGAGAGGCCTTGGCAAACAAGTTTTCTAGATACGTGGCGTTTCTTCGGCAGGGAAAAGTGTCTCAGATCCTTCCTCACGTCACCGATTGCGCTCGTATGCCTCCTTTCCGCGACATCATCGTTGCCCCTGAAGACATAGGAATCCGTGCAACTGCTCAGCTATTTGAGTCCGCATTTGAACGGTTGCATCCCCTCATTGAGAAGTAAAGAGCTTGATACATACCTTGCAGCGCTGGTCGTAATTCCTCTGGATCTCTCTTCCAGAGGTGCCACATGGGACAGTAGAACCTGCAGGGAAACATCCCCGACACCCACTGTAAACAAACTACGCCTTGCCTGTGCGGTATTCGACCCATCTTTCGTCATTAGGCATCCTGAGGTGTTGAGCGTCTTGTACCCTTCGATGATGACCGGGACCACTGATTCCATGCTTACTCTACCAATCAAGCGTCGGTATAAGATCAGATTCTTGCGAGATGTTCCATACATTGTCCACGCATGTGGGCTAGATCCAAACGTCGCCACAGTAGAGAATATGGACTGGCGGAATGCTCGCTTCAAGTGTCTGCGCTGCAATAGCCGTCTCGTCTGGGGCTGGAGAGATGCGGTTCGTCTTGTACTTTCAACTTCGTAGATTAACTACATACCACGCGTAGATGCAGCATGCGGCATACTACCACTCCAACTGGTACTTGTCGCAGGCCAGCCCCGGAGTGTCTCACTCAAGCTGGCAGGTCGTCAGCGAGGAACGCATATCTGCCATCCAGGAGGCTGAGAAACTGACCTACAATGAACCCCATGAGTCCTACGTACGATGCCTGTTATGTTGCCCTTATGTGGCAGATGCAAACAATGTTCGCATGCAGATCATTCAACACCTGTCCATTCGGTGAGCGTCTGCATTGTTCATCTCACCCCCGGAGGTTTGGATTTATTGGGAAACACGGGCCTAACCACGACATTAGAAGTGTGGATATCAAAGAAGGCACACACTACATGCAGCTGAGACCTTTCCCCACATATCGCGCGCTGGAGATGGTCGAGGAAGACGATCGAGTCACGTTCAAGCAGCCCGCCGACCTGTATCGTCCCTAGGTACCGTTGTTTGTTGAGTTTTGTTACAATGTTTTATGTCCTGAACATATATAAATACCCCAAACACGGGTGCCCGCGAAGGCCTCTCAGTCTAGCCATGTACAAGAACGACACTGCCCTTCAATGCTAATGACGCTTGCCACATTACCTTGAATTCGTCACTCGACCGCTATCATAATTGGGTGACCTATCAATCGGTAATGACAAAACAAGAACTATGATATACCTGCCTGTATTTCGAACTTCGGCTTCAATGTTTGGTTGCACTCGAGTCACAATCTCCTTCCCTTCTCGGTACGTCAAAGGGCCCAGCTCGGTCCTCGAGGCCCACTGGCGTTTGGGACACCGCCTGTGTTGGTGCAGGATGTTACCTTGGCTTCGGGTCGACGTTGATCGGCGCGCCGGATCCGGGCGCTAGGACGACCTCCCTGTCGTGTTCGAGCAGATGGCACATCGTGGGCTGCAAGCCCCGCAACGAGGCCACCCAGAGCGTGGGTCAGGGTGTAGGAGAATTTTCCAGGACATCACAGTAGTCATCATGTACATGGGTCATGTTGCAGGATTCACGGTCACTGTGGCACTCCCACTGATGCCATCACGGGCCGCTTGTGTTTTTTGACACGCATGACGGTGGAGATACGAACGCGTGATAAAGTAAGAAAAGAAGATATGATTGGAGAATGGTGTTGACATGCTTTTGTTGCTGTTCTACGCGATATGTACACACGGCGATACGTTGGACGCAAGGGTAACTTGGACCCATAACCACACACACGATCCATGGGACCCGAACCACCCATCAGGTGCTTTTTGCACCCGAGCCCCGCTGACCGTAAGCCTTGGTCTCGTATCCGGCCGTGCCAATGATGACGTTACCGGGCTCTTGAGGTTTTCCAGTGAGGTAGTTCTCGATAATGCTCCTCGTGCCACGGGCATAACGCGCCTGGGCATCCAGCGTCGTCCCCGAGTAGTGGGGGACCATACCGTTACCACCACCGAGAGGGTTCTTGGCCGTCCGCCAGACGTGGTCGCGCGGCGCGGGCTGGACATTCCACACGTCGCCCGAGTAGCCTGCTCGCCACATCGTCAGACATCATACGGAAGCGGGAAACCAAACACACGTACCGGTCAGTTGGCCGGACTTGAGGGCGTCGGCAACGGAGTCTTTGTCGCAGATGGCGCCACGAGCGGTGTTGACGAGCCACGCGCCTTTTTTGAAGTGTTTGAGGAGCTCGGCGTTGATGAGTCCACGGGTGCCTTCGTGAAGAGGGCAGTTGACAGTGACGACATCACACTGGGAAACAAACTCCTTGAGGTCCTCCACGCGACGAGCCTTGACAGCCGTGGCAGGAGCTGGCGAGATGAACGTCAGACAGATGGCGAGACGATAGAGTGATTTCTCACCTTCAGGGAGAGGGGCATAGTCGAAATACAGGAGTTCCTTGCAGTCAAATGGAACTAAACGCTGGAGGACACGGTAGCCGATGCGACCAGCACCAATGGTGCCGACCACCTTGCCTTCCAAATCAAACGCGTTCCGAGCGATGTCCGAAACTTGCCAGTCGCCACGTTCAATCATCTGTACATTATACGCGATACTATAATGCGACTGTCATCCATAGAAGCTGTGCACACGTACCTCGTGGGCGGGAACAAAGTTCCTGACGAGCAAAAGGATAGACATGACAACATGTTCTGCGACAGAGACGACATTGGAGCCAGAGACCTCCAAAACTTGGACACCCTTCTCGACGGCGGAGTTGAGATCGATGTGATCAGAGCCGACACCGGCCGTGACACACAACTTCAGGTTCTTGGCCTGCGAAAATGAGTCTGATGTTCACATCGCAGCTGACATGAACTGTGACAGCTTACCTTCTGGAAGAGGTCAGCCGTGAGATATCCGGGATGGAAAGGTGTCGTGATCAAAATCTCAGCCTGAAAGAGGGTGAGACCATGTGGGATATCGAGGTTAGGGACCGACGGACGTCAACAATGTGCTTTTGGAAGTCGCTGTCAGGCCCTTCTTTGGAGTCAGAGACCTGCAATCGTATGCAGGGTGAGTAGTCAAACCCAATTCTCAAAGACGGGTACACCTACGATATATTCATGTCCCTGTGACTCAAGGTATTCCCGGAGACCGAGCTATGCACCAGATGAGTAATCGGCTACACTATATCACATCTTTCCGTCGCTCACCTGGTTCTCGATCGTACCAAGGAGACGAGGCTCATTCCTGGCGGCATCACCACCTTTGTAAAGAATAGCAAGAACCTGGACAAGAAATGAGCATTAATAGGCAAAGCCTGAGCGTGTAAACGATCTTCATTCACCTTCATGATTAAACGGGGTGGCTTTTAGCTGATGTGAAGAGGGAACTGGGTGAAGATGGGTCCAAAGTATCCAGCCTTTTATACCAAGATAAAGGGGGTGCCACAAACGGGCCGGTTCGAAGCGTCAGCTGATGCCCAGGATCAGGCAAATGCTAGAAGGCGGATTTCGGAATCGGAGCACGTGAACATCGGAATCAAATAGTGCGATCTAAGGCCAGTCTGGTTAAGATTAAGCGTAGCATAAGCTGCAAAGCGGGTGATGTCGGATACATTTACTGCACACAATAATGAACCCCACAGTCAAGAAGGCGGCCGTGGGTAATCGAAGACAAGGAATAACTCGGGATCCTCGTCTAGAACCGATAATAATGGCACCCATTGTTGACTGATAGAAGGATACCACGGGCTATGCACCAATCAGCGACGGCCATCAGGGATATTTTGTCTCACGAAGCTACTCGTCCTGCTATGTTGGGTTTAACGGTGGGATTGAGACGGATCAATCATGAACAAGCAACCGGAAATTTTCGGGACCTGTTAAGGAAGAGACGGTACATTAGCTAGGTCCTGCGGGCAGCTCCGGGAGTGCCCTCCAAGTCTAGCCTACAATAGATATGAGTCTATTTTAACAACGTCTATGCTTTTAAAGCGACCATTCAGACCATCCACCCCGCGGAAACAAAATCGAGACTCACTACAACTCATTATGTGGGCCGGATTAATCGAATGCCTCCCCTTTTTTGAGATATGGTTGAAGCAACTCGATGTTTTCCGATCGCCTATCGTTTCCTGTAGCGCGTGTCTTGCCTTTCCCCCTTTTTACGACTTCCCACTCAATTCGAAGAAACACCCATATCCACCGTCGCAGCACCTCTGCCATTTCAAGCCAAAATATGAGTACGCTCCCGTCCGCCTGCGTATAGAGGTGGCTCGATAGCTTGATGGACCAGGTCATGCGAAGGATGAAATTCAGGAATATGGCCATGGGATATGCAGGAAGCGGGTACAAGAGCTGTGCACGAAGCCCGAACGGATATGAGACTTCACGGCGCCCTGTGGCGCCGGCCGAGGGTAAACTTTGATCTAGGGAAGACAAGGATCCGTGCGACCTGCTGGTAGATGATCCATTCCGCTGTCGTATGACCGCGGGCAATCTAGCCGATTTCGTGACAAAGAGGTCGAGGCCCCAATCGTTGGTCAAGTCCCACCAAAACGAGTATAGCGAATTGATAATGGCCGATAATAACCTAATCGAGTTTATCGTAAGTGGTACCCCAGACCGCTGGAAGGACCAACGTACCAAAGACGAAAGAGTGGGTGTTCTCCATGCCATCCTTGCCGCATGATAGTGTTCCCGTGCGCTTGCAGTAGGTCAGAGATGACGATTCGTTGAGCAGCAGAGAGGAATATCACAGGAAAGGAAGATGCGTATTTGATGGCATTGAAGAGCGGACGGCGACTCGAGTTGGTCGGAGAAGCATACTCAATAAGACATTGGCGTAACCGAATCAAGTAAGGCAAACTGCTATGTCTCAGTGCCGAAAGGACTACAATTAGCAGCGACATCTCACCTCATTAGGCCTGGCAATACCCATTGGTACCAACCATCCTGAGAAGGGAGTTGCAACAAGGTACCTCCCGGAAGTAACATGAGGAATGACAACCACATATCACCAAGAACTTTTGCAAACGATGTCATGATGTCGGCGAATATAACATCCGAAAAAGGTACACCGCTCCTAGGGTCCGGAAAGAGGCATCTTGCGGCAGCACTAAAAGTGAACTCGTCAGAGACGTGCATTGCAGATATGGTAAAATGGCGTACAATAAAAACCAGTCGCGTTCTCGCCTGTAAAAGATATCATACGGGCAAACGAGCGCTATGACGACACCGAGTATACACACAGCAGGGACATATCTGAATATGTCCACGAAGAGGGTATCCGACCGTGCTGCCATCCGGAATACAAACCATCCAGCTAAACACCAAGCCGTGTATGCGGTGAAAATTCGGTAGAGAGGGATGTAGAAGGCGCTGGCGGAGGGGCGTCCGCCAGACGAGGTAGACCTGAGAGGCAGTTGACCACCGTTGGCACAAAGATCCAACATGCCAGGCGCGTCAATACGCTGAACTAGTTGTAGTCCGTGGAGGTTAGTTGCCCAGCCAAGGATGCCTAGCCCGACGAGGAACAAGACGCGGAAGGGAAGAGGAAAAGTAGCCGCGAGAGGTATTTGGTAGTCGACGTGCATCACGAGTTGGTTGCGCTTGACAAACGAAGTTTTTGAGCCTGCGGTGAGCTGCGGTGAACCGCTCCACAGTGGTGGTCATTAGCGGCCGTTGGCACGTGGCGAGACTGATGGTCAATCTAAGCGGCTTAGTCAGCAGTAGCCCAGATTTTCTCCAGCCACGAGGAACCAGTTGGTTCGTGACGCGTGACGCCCGGGCCATGCCCAGGATATTCCTTACTCCTTGGTTTTCCGGCAATTGTACTCCCACCACCGCTACACAACCCCGTGCACATGAAGATGTGTAACGATGCTAATGGCAGGGATCTGATGAATCGACGATAATTCTGTATGAACTCTACGAAAAGATCGCAGGTGCGTTGGGTCAATGGTAGAGCGTTTAATGCAGATGACGAGGAGATCGATATCGCCCGAGCGCTGGAGCATGCGTATTCACAGGCGAGACGTTGCCTCAGGATATGTCCGGGCGCACAGAACCTCCTGCCCCTGCCGAAATAGTGCCTTCTCTTCCAGTGGGATTGACATGCACATTCTTTCCAAAACGATGAGGATCCTGAGGTAGCTGGACTATTGGGGAAAACACGCACTGATTGCATGCTATAGCGATGAAGGACGAACAGTTGGCCGACGACAGACTCGGCAGTGAGAAAGTCGAATGAGTATGTGTTTTCTCCTGATGTTTGTATAGAGAAGGTTTTGTCTTTCATCCACAGACCCAGCTCTTTATAAACTTGCGAAGGCTCTAGATGCGATTGCCCAGCATTTTCTGTGTCGGAACAACTCCCATGTCCACTGGGTACACTATCACGCGGAAAAATCTTGCGACATGCTGTGACGTCGACTGCCATTACCCACTTACGAAAGTACCACTTTGAGCCACTTTTGACTGCGGGGTCCTTTGGATGAAGACATCTTCCTGCCAAGCGTTCATCCTGACGATTCAATGTAATAGGAACGGGTGAGATCTTCAGGCCTTCGGTATGACTCACGGAGTCATAGTGTTATGTTGTGCGTGCGCTGGACATGTACAAGGTTGGAAACGGTTGGCATAAATTGCTAGGCTCATTGCTTTCAACTTGGCTCGTTTCATGTCTTGTGTGTTCGTTATTCAGTACCTTTGTGCTCAAAATTGACGGACACAAACTTGTTTGGTGATCAGGTGGATGATCGAGGATACAAGGTCAATACAATGTCCTTTGAGATCGAGCCCAAGGGGTATGACTCGTGAGATCTTGAGATCCCACGATCTCATAGGCATCAAATTCTTCCGCGATACTGTTACCCCTAGCCTAAGGATTCACTCCGTGCGGTTGGGGATCTCGGGGTGAAATACTGCGTTTATACATTTGGCATGGGTCAACAACAGAGAAAATAGCAGGAAAGTGTGCACGGAACTCGAAGCGAGAGAATACTGGGCAAGAAAGGCCGTGCGTACAAGAAAGCACGTGTAGGAGGGTGCATGATCTGTGTACTTTATTGCTTCAGCACAACGTTTCAAGTAAAGTTTATCCTTTACAGCCGAAATTGCGGCCTTCGAGGTCAGCCTGAGATCTATCTTGAAGAAGTGTAGATAAGTTCAGTCTAGGTTCGATCAATTGAACAAGGCCACGTCTTCGAAATCATGCGGACATACCTCGCAAGCCCAGCGGTGTATGTAGGCAGTAGTGGGATCTCATTCCCACTGATATCCTTCTTCTTTGAGATATCGATAGTCGCGACAAGATGGGAGAGAATCATAAAGATCACATTATCGGCCACATGTCTGCCAGGACATAAATATGAGCGGATCTAATGAACATAGACACTTGAAGCGAAACCGACTCACCTGCGTTCGAAACCAAATGCGTATGTTTACGGATCTATTGCCATTTCCTTGACTTCCCTTGCAACGTTCTGGCGAGAATCCACTCGTAATCACCCTAGCATATCGGTCAACCTCACGTTCGATTCCCCCGAACCCTATCAGCCATTGCATACCAGACATTGGGAAGTACGAGAGTCCGTCCGGGATATAATAGCCTGCATTATCAGGTCTGCTCAGTATCCAAATATTCTGAGGAGTTCGTTGGCCACTTACCCTTGTAAAAGTCAGCCGTTCTAGTCACACGAGCGTTGCCGAGAGGGAGCGCAGGCTTCCATCGCATCACTTTGATGGCTGCGTGAAGGTAGAATCGCGATCTTGAAGCGTCGGAAGACATTCGTTTCCCACAACACTCGTCAGCTCTTCTTTGAGCTTTACTTGGACGTCAGGGTACATGGCCATGGCTAACAAGAAATTAAAAGTTGTCGAATACGACTGGTCCAAAATTCAGTGAGAGGGTTATGAGAGTGGTTCAAACGTACGGTTTCTGCTTCGCCTGTGTAAAAACATTGTCAACAAAACATATGCACGCAAACGGGGATCGATACTAACCACCATACATGGAGGCTACAGTGTGAATATTATTGAATGAAATCCACGCGGGGATGTGTTTCACTGGTAGGCACGAAAGTAGCGCAGGCTCGAGAGGGTGTTCTACATATCGGGAGAAGATCTACCAGGAATGTTCCTGGAACAGTCGCCTTTACTAACTTAGAGCCTGTACGGTAACCGCTCCCCAAGTTAGTTTTTGCTTGTACGTGTTTGACCCAAGGCTTTGGCAGAGCCGGCATGTATGATGCCGCTCCCACTTTTAGTTCGGAGACTGAACCTAAATGTGCC
>JBBPKG010000486.1:0-20981 GCA_038089115.1 Fistulinella cinereoalba | reverse complement strand
CCCGGTGCAGTCGACCGCCTCGAACACGGCGATCCACAGCTCGTTCGGGATCGAGCTCATCGTGCGTGTGGTGGCTGTGCACCGTCACCGCTCTGACTAACGCCGCGATGATGTAATCAAACATGCCTCCTCCTCGTCGCCGCGCCGGCCCGCTCAAGTGGACCCCGAGACCAGCACCGGTCGTCAGTGCTATCCCGACGTTCAATGCGCCCCTCTACACATTCAAGGCGTTCTCCATCGCCACCGCCATCGTCCTCACCACCGCGTCCGCGTCCGTCGCAGGCGTCATGGCCTATCTCGACGTGCGCAACGTGCGTCGCCTCGCTTCTCACCCGGGCACTCCTCACCTCCCACAGACGGAAGAATTCGCCGCGCGCATGCGTGCATGGGTGGCGCACTCCATGCCCCACTTGACCGCCAAACTATACGGGCACCCGGCGGGCCCCGACCCTGCACCCGTGGATCACGACGCAGTCGAGAAACGGCTCTCAGACGCATTCGACAGCGGCGGGGTCGATGCCTGGGCAGACGCCGCAGTGAAAGAGATGGACGCAGAGGCCCGCGCACGGAGGACTTGGACGTAGCGTACCGTGGCTGTGCTAGTACTCCATCTTCATGCCCAAAGACATGCCCAAAGCCGCCGTAAAGGCTCACAAAAAGGCAAAAGCCGCTCAGAAAACAGCCAGAAAGGAAAAGAAGAAGACCCAGCGAGACAAGGATGACGATGACGATGATCTCGAAGACATCCTCGAAAAGGTCTGACCTTTTCCCATCCCCATCCCATCCCGCGTCACATGTCTGTCCAGTAGATGAGACAGGAATGGGAAGCCGCCCATACCGTAACTGAGGAACTCATTCAAGGCCCTCCGAGTAGGCGTGCCAACGCTACCCTCACCCCCTGTCCTGGCAACGGAAACCACCTTTGGGCCATTGGCGATGAATTCTTCTCCGAGGATGGAAAGGCCGTGCATCCTACTTGTTCGACTACCACACCTGCTGACCATCGCCCAGTATTTTTACAACGACGTCTTTCGCTACACTCCTGACAAGGTATGTCTTCGTACCCTGCACTACAAACGACCCATCGACTCGATCGCAGGACAAATGGCGCAAATTCGTATCCCAGACCTGCCCAGGACCCCGCTCCGCACACTCCGTTGTCGCCTCCCCCTCTGCAGGCAGGAGACTATATCTCTTTGGTACCCCCTTTCACTGTGCAGCCGTCGCTCTCGCTCACCTCACTAGGTGGCGAATTTTCGTCCTTGCACCAGAACAGTTTCCACCATTATCATGATTTTTGGGTGTTTGACATCTCGACCCATGCTTGGGACAGAATCGAGACAAAGGTACGACCGAGCGCACGATCTGGCCATCGATACGTCGATGATCCACCCTCTCTTCATTACCGCTTAACTCATGGATAGAATGGCCATGTGGAAACATTTCATCGTCCTCTTTGGAGGCTTCTACGATCCTGGACATCGAAGTGATTACATTCCCTCCTGTCACGATATCGACTCACTATCCAATAGCCCAGTACCTCAATGACACCTGGACGTTCGACACTCAAGCGTACACTTGGCGCCAGATCGAATTCAAAGAATCCGACCGAAAGCCTTCGTACGCCACCCCTTCGTCCCTTCCATTCCCTACTCCAACACAATTCAGTCCTTGCAGCAGCTTTTCCTTTTTGCCCACCCTAGACGGGATCGTCTTGTACGGTCCGTGCCGCCACCCGCCTGCACGGGTCAACTGAAACATTGCTCTAGGTGGCTACTGCAAAGAATACATCAAGGGCCAACATCCCATTGGGGTCACCCTCGACGATACCTGGTTCCTCAAGTACGTGTCTCCGCCTCCCAGGTACCGCCTACCCATCGTGCCCTATAGAATGTCCCTCGACCCATCCTTGTCCTTTCCCCTCGTACTCAAATGGGAAAAATGCAAGTCCGCCGCGTTGACACATACACCCACGCTGTGTGCAGGCTGCACGATGGCGTTGTGGGCGTCCAAAGGGACCGGCGTGCTCTTTGGTGGTGTGACCGATGAGGAACAGGGAGAAGAAGGGCTCAAGAGCGTGTTCTGGAATAACATGTGCGTCCTTTCCTTCTCATGGCTCGTTCGAGACCGACATGCCCCAGGTATGGCTACCACCTCACAAGCGGCCGCTGGCTCGTGATGCACCTCAAAAAGCCGAAAAAGAAGGGCGGCGCGGACAAAAAGAAGCATGTCAGAGGCCACAGCACGGTCATGTCCACACCAGATGACCGCGACGCCGGGGATGACAACGACGATGCGGCGTCGGGCATGCCTTTACACAGCGACCCCGCGTAGAGCGGTCCCCTCTCGGACAGACACAACGACGCAGACCTGGGCGATCTGACACAGACAACCCCGATGCCGCGCTACAACGCCATGCTTGCCGTGATCCGCAACACGCTGTACATGTTCGTCGTTCTTCTTTTTCCTCTGGCGACCCACTGACCGACGATGGCATGCTAGTTATGGCGGCATATTCGAGTGCGGGACCTGCGAGTACACACTCGATGATTTTTACGCAATCCAGCTGGACAAGCTGGACCGGTTCACGTGTCTCAAGCCAAGTGGGATCGTCATCCCGGCCGATGCAGAAGAAAGCAGCAACGAGGACGACAGCGATGACAGCGACGATGAAGACAGTAGCGACGAAGAGATGGAGGAGGATCACCAGACATCTCACAAGGGAAAACAGCGGGACGACGTGGCCCCGCTAGCGCTGCCACCCAGCACTAACACCAACGCGGCCCCAGAGGAGACGCCCAGCAACACACTGGATGCCACGCAGGCGCCGTTCATGGGTGTGTCCAAGGACACGACGTGTTCAGCCAAGGATGCGCTCAGCATGCCCACGCCTGGGGAAACCCTGGCGATGTTTTACGTGCGATCGCGTACAGGTTTTATCCTGGCATTGTGGCGAATAACTCAATTGTTCGTTGGCAGGCGACTACTGGGCGCAGCAGGCGCGCAGTGGCGATCAACGTGGCAAGGCACTCCGACGAGACGGGTTCGGACTCGCCATGACGCGTTATCGTGCATGTCCCCACCCTTTTTTTTTTCTGGTTTGTGGTCCCGTTGAACATGCTCCGCAGAGGACTATCGACCGACATTGGAGGCGGTGGAGGCAATTTTGAAACAGGCAGGGCTAGATGAGGATGAGCGGACCATGCGCGAGGGCGAGGTCGCCAGCAGTGCTGGACAGAGCTGGCATCGTCGTTGGTGTGTGATTCACACTTGCACGTGTTGTGTTCCACGTTCTGTCTCGCTCATATGGACGATAGATATGAATGAATGAATGTACAAGATGTTGCTGGGCGCGCCCATGGTGTGCATGTATCACTGGGCGCATGAACGAAGGACAATGCACACTCTCACGCGTGACGATAACCAGGCGAGGCACGCCTAGTACCACGACGTTGTAGGGGTGTGCAAATGACGCGATGCGCTATCTGCTGTCACGATGGCTCTGATGGGCGGGGATATTGACTCTTGTACCACTGGGTGGTGACGTGCACCTTGGATCTGCCGTCAACCCAATGGCCCGGGCCTGCACAACCTTCACAGTATGTCCCCTGCACTCGCCTTGCTCGCAGGTACTTTCTGCCGCCTGGCGTATTACTGGTGGTGGCATCGTTGTGCACTCCTGCTTGTTTGCTGTCCAACTGTCCTGAGGGGCGGGCGTCACACCCGTCCACTATCACATCAAGTTCACCATTGTGCAAGTATGGCGAGGCCATTCCCCCAGTGGTACTGCAACGATCGTTGTGTGACTCCAAGCACAAGACCCTCCTGCATGCGGCAGAACAGATCAGGTATCGGTCTCAAATATTTTACCACTGCAATGAGTACCAAGTGTTTATGCCATTCATGCATTCACTACACTCTGGCGCATCCAAACACGCAATAGTCCTACCCGTACATCTACAGGTGGCCACGAACAGCCTGGGGAACATATCTGCAAGGTGAGGATCAGACAAGCACACAACACATCAATAAAACAAACCAATGTGTACAGTTCCTCGAGATAGGACACCTCCTCTGGTGTCAACATGACATCCATTACAATGCTCTCATTGAGCCGCTTGATGGAGTTGATGCCCACAATCAGGCTCACTACCTTTTTGCCAACCCAAGCTAATGTGATCTGTGCCATCCGTACGTTCTTTTTCTCTGCCAGCGTTTCAACCCGGCAGATGATCTCCTTATCGGCCTCCCTGAGTGTCTTCTCCCACACAGTGCCCTTCAATGCGTCTTGCCATGTCAAATTCGTGCCAATGGGGTGCGCGAGGCTTCCCCCCATGAGTGGCGACCAAGGGATGACACTGATCCCATGGAAATGACAATACGCCAGCATCTCGCGCTCCTAAAACGCGCATGAGCCCCGCACAAGTGTTTCAGCAAACAGTCCCACACATACCTCCTCCCGATAGAGTAACGAATACTCGTCCTGCATGCTCACGAACGTCGTCCACCCATGCTGCATGGCGACCTCATTGAGGTGCACAAACTGCCAGCAGTGCATTGAGCTTGTGCCAATATAGTGCACCTTGCTGCTCTGCACAAGATCATGCAGCGCTTTCATTGTCTCTTCGGCAGGCACATCCAGGTCGAACCAGTGGATCTAGAGGAGGTTGATGTACAGCGTCTCGAGACACGCAAGGGACACATCAACGGCATTGAAGATTGCTGCACGGAAAAGGCCACCCTGGTTGATGTACCAGCGCTGGTGCTTGAGCTTGACTGCATCGTGGGGGCAGACCCCCACATCATCCGCCACGATCCCATTGCACTTGGTCGCAATCACGATCTGCTTGCGCGGGATCTGGTACTATATGTGGGAAGTGAGTAGGACGTACAGTGGGCAGGACGTGACCGCGGACCTTGTGGATGAATGAGCCGACAATGCGTTCGGATGCACCGTTGGAGTAGATGTTGGCGGTGTCAATTGTGTTGATGCTGAGATCCCACACGGCTTTCAGAATCGCATGTAATGGCGCTTCATTGAGGACCCAGGACTGTGTGAGGTGAGTTGGTGGGGTCAGCAGCCAATGTGAGGTATGCACGCTCCATTCCGGTGAGCCAAAGCTCATCGCGCCTAGCTGTCGTCACGGATCGATCGATTAGCATGATACCAACTCTCGGGCATGGGCACACACAATGGGGACCGACACGCGGAGACCTGATTGGCCCAGCCAGCGGTATTCGACCTTCAATGGTGCTAACATGTTGTAACGGAGGTCGATGTTAGATGCATTGCTTTGCGTTCACATTATATGTGTTCGGCAAGGGCGCGTGACTCATTGTGTATGACCAATGTGGGGAGGACGAACCATGCTACATTGTCAGCGATGACGACGCGATCTTTGCACAGCGTCAGCCGAGTTATCGACCTGCAGAAATACGGCAGTGTATGATAGGCTGCTTACCAGAGCATGTCCAGCATCATGGTGTCAGAACCTAGTGTCCCTATGCAGATGTGGTAACAGCTTATGGATTGGCTGATGGGATTTGGTCAATTTGGATGAGTCTGCTCTATTCATGCCGTCTCCGCTTGGCCATTGGAAGATTCCGAGGAGGTACTCAGATGATCAAGATGATGGCATCGAGAGTACGCCCCCTAAGGGGGTTGCGGTATTTCAGGCTTGGCCCAGGAAGGCTATGCAAGGTGTGGGGGGTTGGTTGCAGAAGCTGGACCTTGTGAGAGTCGTCCCAACATGCCAAGCCCATCATATCAGCCATTAATTAGGATGGATGTGCAATGACCGGACTGCCGCGCTCAGCCACTAAGCCAAAAGGCAGAAATACTGAATGGGTACCATTTAGTATCACAGGCAGTATATATAGTAAACAGTGGGATCTACATAAGCCAGAGTACTCACAGAATGGTCAGGATGTTTGCACCTTCAACACACCCCACAGATACCAGTAAGCCCCGTGTGCGACACAATGTCCAACCAGCGGCGAAAATGCAAACAAGGTCAGAGCACACAGCCTGCGACATGTTCGGGTTGGACCAGGAGGCAGGTGTTTCCAGCGTGACACCTGGGGCCCCATGTGGCATTCATGATCAGAGACAATCTTGCCTCTTCGTTCAGGCGACATGCTTTGAATGCGAGCGAGCACGTGGAGCTGCGATTTCATGGCACAGCAAGAGAGCAGGTCATCATGCACATTCTACATCCAACTTCCAGTTCCCCATCGACTTGGATCGCGTGATATATATAGGAGAATTTACAGTCACTGGGCGTGGTTGGTAGAAATGGGAGGGCCCAGTGAGTCATAGACTGACCTGGACTTGCGTCTTCTGTCCGTTTCCCTTAGACTTGACAATTCGGAACATATCGGCGTCCAGGCGGGACCACTGCAATGTAGTGTGGTTGGAGTGGGGACTTAGACTATTCAAACTCTCGCTAGCTTTACACCCAAAAGCATGCGAGCCTGCAGAAGTTACGGGTTGGTACAGCAGCGGTTCCAAGTGGGAGATAGAAGTCAGAAATTTGCACAGAGAAGCCTCAGGCCGCATTCCACGCATGAGCACCCATACGGTAGGCTGCGGTAGCTGTGTTTGATATTTTTTTGGCACAGGTAAAACAGTCCGAGGTGGTGATGGAGTCACTTGATGATAAGCTGGCGCGTATTAGGTAAGCTCAAGCTGAGTTGAACGAGCACGTTGTTAGTAGTAACTCGTGCCCGTGTTTGCATTTTCCCTTTTGCTACTGCTTCATATCATCCATCTTCTGGGAAACCTCACTTCTTCCATTGTTGAAGGCATCGATTATCTTACACGCGCTAGAAAGTTTAAACACCCGTGTCTTCGTGTAAGCGCCCGCTGTTATGAAACTTTCGGTCCTCTTGTATTGACTTGTTTGCAATCGAACCTGCCTGACGACTTGTTCGAACCCATCATCGACGAGATCAGTATCGTGGTGGTTGATACCTCCTTGGACGGCTCCCAGGATACCCTTCATCCACTCCGGATACCGCAGACCCCTGTTTTTTAACAGTCTTCTTTCTGCAGCTTGTCTGCTCCGAACGATCATGCAATTTGGGGATTTTTCAACACTCTGTTCCCAAGTGCCATCATATACTTGGTGCAACCTCTTCTACCGGCAGGTGAGCCCTCCATTTCACTGCACATTCCTCGTTTATGCGAGACACCCCCATTAGGTCCTCCAAAATGATGATTCTCTCCTCACCGGCTTGTCTGCCAACGCGACGACGGCACCCGTGGGCGTGAACCCAGAATGTGGAATACCACTTGTACAAACAAATGGCTCTTTTGGAAACATCGCCAACATTATCGCCTGTGGTCTGAGTGTTCTCGTGGTGGTCGCTCTCATCGTTTTCTGTAGCCGGAGAAAGGCAGCAGTTGGTACGTCTTAATACCTAACTCACCTCACCTCACCCTTCATCGCTTACATGGCCCTTCCGCAGGACGTTCTGAGCTTCGCATATTCTTTGGTGTCTACCTGCTAACACTGATATTCCAAATTCTGACGAACGGTGCCGTCCTCCAGCAAGGCACCAAAAGCTTGGTCATTCTCACTGCTATTCATGCCGCCTTGGTCGCTACTCTCTTTTGGGCCCTGCTTGGTAACGCGATTGTAGCGACACAGGTCGTCGAAGATGGTACCCTAAGCTCGCTGATAGTACGTGCTCTGCAATCCCAACCAATCCACTGTTGACGCGATTTGGGACAGCCCCTCAGCATCATCAGCATCTTTTTCTTTGTTGCGACGACTTACATATCTCTTGACACTGCACTGCTGTTCAACGATACCTTTGGCCCTTCAAATCCCCAGCAAAACCTCCATAATATACCACTCTTCGTACTGACGAGCATATGGCCCGGAGCGTATGCATCTCACCTGCCACTGTTTTGTCTCACCTGACATGAATATACTCCTCAGCGCTGCCCTCATCTATTTCGGGATGATGCTGTACATTGTGCTTCGCGTCCTCAACGAGGTGAAACCTGTGTGGTACTTCGTGACATCAGCCATCCTTTTCGTTCTCAGCCAGTTGGATTACTTCCTCCTGAGCAAAGTCATATGTCGAGTACGTGATTGTCCTTGTTACCTTGATAACGAAGTTTCATGATGTGCCCATCTCCAGGGTGCCTCAATGAAAGTTGACGGCTCATTTATCGCAACACTATTAGAGACGGCAGCCGTCGTTTCTATATACCTTGGATGGCGGGGCATAACAGAAGGTAGGTTCCCGGCAGTTAGATTTGCTTTCCGTCTTGTTGACGGCTCTTCCTACAGGGGATTGGGACGTAGACTACTATCCATCATAGCGGAATGCAAACGGAAGCTCGTAACCCTGTATCTGCTGTGTCTTTTGTTCTTTTTTAATGCTAAGAATCTCTCAACATGCTGTTGTCCTTTATGCGGCACGTGGCGTCACGATTTTTTTGTTCTTTGATTCTCCAATTCCCAGTTTTAATCGGGTAAATGCAAACGCGCATCGCTTTTTCTATACTTTATCTTCTTATCCTTTGTTCCACTCAGTCTAAGTAGCATTATTTTACTGCCCTTAGAGACTGAGATTTTGATCATTTGGGATGCGGTTGATTGGTCCGATGGCAGATTAATATTCTATTCCAAACGATAGCTTCCTGGACCCGTGTCCAATCTGAACAGCAAAATTGGATGTTGTCTACAAAACATTCTCCTATGTCGACAGTCTAAATGAAAAACGCTACGCATGTGGAACCGGTTACATGAACAAAATTCCGGATTCGAGGGACAAACTACATATTAAGGAGGGTGAGATAAAGAAGTAGGTAGCGCATGGGTCCGTAGATTAATGGGAGGGATAGTGGATAGTCATTAGACCTGACCACGGAATAGAAAATGTTCGTACGTGAAACGTGGAGCCATAAATCGGGCCCTGAGACGTCATCAGTTTCAAATCGTCCTTTAAAGAACGTGTGGGGGAATCATCCATGAAAACGGAAACATGGTCACGGCCTTGGTGGCAATTTATCGAGGCAGAGCGACCAAAAGATGAATGAAAAATAAACGTTCCTGGGCTCTTAATCGTCGTCCATGTTGGCTACGTAGTGTTGCACAATAGTCGGCGCAACCTCTATACACACCCAGCCGTCCGAATCAGATGATGGCTTGCTTGATTTCCGCTTCAGGAACGTGAACGGCAACCTGAGCCGTGGGCTCTTAAACGGCGTGTCCGGCGGCGTCGGCGTTTTCGTCGGTGTTTCCGTGCCCGGCCCGCCGATGGGCAGAGGAAAGCGTCCGCGCCGTTCCTCCCCAGAGATCATATCAGTGCGGGGCGAGAGCCCAGTCACAGAATGGGATGGGGAAGGGGATGCGGCCATCCACCGCGCTATTTTCCTGGGTGTCGATGGCAAGGAGCTCGTTGACGGTGTGGCATTGACGTCCAAAGGTCGATGCTTTCGGAGCAGGCGGCGGCGGCGGCGGGGTAGGTACGGCCACGAATTGGCCGGAGAAATGCACTCGTCTGGTCCAGCCCAATTGAGGGGGGGAGAAACCTCAGGTAAACGAAAGCCATGGATGGCGCTGGATGCGACATCGACATAGTTGGACGTCGACGTTGTCGTCGTCGAAAAGCGCGATTTCTTCGACCGACGAAAGGTGTCACGATAACAAGGAAAATCAGAGCGCAGGGGGTTGATGAGACGACATTCCATGACAACCAATAAAAGGAGGGATTGACTCACCAGATTAGCCAGTCTACTTTCCGAACTCAAATCGGTTCCCGAGTCTGAGCGATACGTGCCGACCATCGAGCTGGACCCGAGCCGGAGTCCTCCAAACGCGGCTGGCGAAGGAAAGGAGGACTCCATGTCCAGCAGATTCATGGAGGACAGTTGTAGAGACCTTTTGGGTTTCACTTGAACATCGTGGGAGTATATGTCCAACCCGTCAAACGTCGAGGAGGCACGCGAATGCAAACACCGCGACCCGTTTTTCCCGGCCTTTACATGCAAGCTCTCCACCGATTGTCGCGGCGTGCGATGGAGAAACGCTTTAAAGGCGTCTTGGAATGCACCTAGGGTTGCGCTGTTTTCGCGGTCCATGGATATCCCCTGTGAATAGTCGCCGTCGTTATTAGGCGCATTGGATTCGAGTGGCGGCTCGGATAAGCTCTCAGACCCCAGGAGCTCTGCGCCCGAAAACGTGACCATCCCTTCCTCCGGATCCCATAGTGCCGCAAACGTCAAGGCAGTCTTCTGAGGCATCACCTCCGACCAACGTTTAAAGTAGGCCGTACTGCTGGAAGTACTAGTGAATGAATCATCTAATGAGCGACAGATCTGTGGTAATAACCGGGGAGAAATGCATGAATGGAGGAAGAGGCTGATAGGTTGCAGTATATCTTACCCTATTCCGGCTCCGAGTAGAGGACATAGTCGTTAAAAGGCAGACCCAGCGTGTTTCAGGGAAGGGGGAGGGAGAGCGGGGCAGCGAGGAAAATGAAGTCGTCGTAGTCTCAGTTACCCAGAGTGATGTGGGAAAATGGGAACAAAAGGGCCGCCTAAGAATGAAACGCAAAGACAGCCGCCGGATCTGGATGCGAATGCGAATCCAGCTGGCATCTGCACAGGCCAGGTGGAAGAACCGCCAGAAGGAAGATTCTTATGACCAAAGCTTTATGTGACACTTGATAACGGCACCATCCCCCTCGTGCATCATCAAAAGCAGTCACATACAGGGAAATCCCTGCTGTGCGAGAACCCTACCGGCAGAGAACCAACCTAAATCTGCAGAGCGTAACCTACAGAAGAGGCCGGGCGTTCTACGCGAAAACGAAGGGGGTTGTATCTGATAAGAAAGTTCGAAACTTACTGTCGCTTTGTGGGTGAGAATATGATTTTCAATGCATGACATGGACTCCATCATTTTTATGGATTCACAGCGGTTATGTTAGGGCCTGGGCACGAGGTTGAATAAATCAAATCTCGAAATAAAATTAAAGGGGGCGTCACCCTTTATAATGAGTACACGTTTCTCCGTCATGGGTGAAGACCGAGGAGGAAAAGGTAGTTGTTGAATATCATCCTCAAAGGGGCCACAATGTTATCTTATTGAGTTGAAGGCAAAGAGTTTCAACATTGCAGGGAAAATCTCTCTCTCTCTCTCTCGTGATCCGAGTCCGAAACTCGAAGTACTGTGGGTGTTGATGCGCTGATGTGCTGATGTGGCATGCCCTGCAGGGTAGCGGTTGTTCGTGAATAGTGAGCAATGAGCCGCACGTAGTAGATCAAATGAAGAAAGAGCACGGACTGAGTCCAAGCCGCATCAGCTTGTGGTTCTACAATACTTCCACCTGTCCTTTACCCTGTGCATAGAGAGTCTCCGTCACTTTTCTGGAGGTGGTGGGTTGGCACCGAAGAACGTTGTAGGAGCATCGGAGCAGATGGAACAACCGACGTACGAGCTTCGAACCCGAATTGGTGTATACTATAATCACGACGCACTTCTGGAACCTGGCGGTCCGATTCAGATGAGTGGCCCAGGCAGAGCACAACAACTTACAATCGACTCACAAAGTGTCATCCATCTCAGGCGGGAGCAATATTATCGCTACTCGGGAGCGTGTGATACTGGCTTGACGAAACTGGCAACGTTTACTGTCAGTAATCCGCTCGGCGCTACGAGACTGTTTTCCAACCACTTGGCTCAGTTATCATTTTTTGTCTATTCTCAGCCCATTTCGCATCCCTTTGATCCTCCTGTTCACCTCGCCGTCCTTCGCTTTATGCAAGTTGTTGGACGATGAGCTCAGCGACCGGGCTATCTCGAAGGCGTGTAACAACAGCCTCTGGAGACGGCGACTCGGACACCTTGGGTCGGCACGCGAATGGCTGCGGTGCGTCAAACGGTAGTGCAATAGCCACTCACGCAGGGTCCGCATTCGAGGGCGGAAACAAAGTTGCATGCGACCCACGCGACTTGGATCAAGACCGAGAAGACAGCCGCCATGGAGGCAAAATTCCTCGTCTTACTATCATGGAAGAAGTACTTCTGTTGGGACTGAAAGACAAACATGTAAGTAACACGTCGTTTTGGCTTATTTGCCTTACTCTTGCACTTGTGGTCCTATGCATTCGATTTCCGCGGAATGACCGTCATACCATCCGCCAGGTGCCTTGAGTGCACTTTTCTTGCGTTGTATCTTTGTTCATTGTTGCAAGTGACTGAGTGTTGGACAGGGATACCTTTCATTTTGGAACGATAGCATCTCATACGCCCTTCGAGGGTGCATACTCATCGAACTCGCGCTTCGCCGTCGGATAGCACTCGTTAAAGATGCCAATCGACGGAGATCCCCCCTCCCGGAGCGCGTAGTCGAGGTCATTGATGATAGACAAACAGGGGAGACAATCCTCGATGAAACACTCCGGATGATGAAGGCTCAGGAGGCGGACAAATTCACAATAAATGGCTGGATCGACCTTCTCAGCGGTGAGCATCTATACGCTATTGCGAGCAGGCTGTGCAAGCGTCTGTACGATAGCCTGTCTGTGCTTCGCAAAAGGGATAATACATTAATCGTCTATCTCTAGGAGAGACATGGAATGTGATGAAGATAGGATACCAGCTCAAGCAAGTTCGGGAGCGCCTCGCGAAAGGCCTTGTCGACAAGGGTATCCTTCGCACTGAGAAGCGTAACTTCTTCCTTTTTGATATGGCCACCCACCCTGTCGCCGACGTGCGGACCAAAGAATCCATCATCACACGCATTGTCTCACTCTTGACCGCAACCACATCCACTATCCCGCAGGCTGCACTCGAGAAAGAAGGCACGCAGTGCAGAGTCACGCGAGCCGTGTGCCTTGCCTGTGCAGCATATGCGGCTAGCGTTCTTGACAATGCATTTGGACGGCTGACCTACGAGGATCGCGAAGCCGCGTTTCAACGATGCGATGAAGTCTTGGCAGAGTTTGCGTGTTGGCCATTTAGCAGTGGCACCGGTCCAAGCACTGCCAGCGCTCGGAGGCGGGAGGCGGCAAGGATTGGGATGGGCAGTGCCCTGCCCAGTGGTCGTGAGAGCGTGCTCGGTCTCGTACAGGAAGTGAAACGCGAGATGAATGGCGACGAAGACCCTGGATTCGAGTTGATTGCAGGGGTACTGGAGGTGCTTTCAAAATTGGATTCCCTGCTATGAATCGCGATCATCCGTTTACCATGACTGCAGCGATACATCACCGTCTAGCAGGATTTACGTTTCACGCTACTTTATGGATTCCACTCCATTATAATACACTTGGTTTGCTCGAACACTACCCTCAACGTGGTTTAGGTATCACAAGGGAGCACGTCATGGGCCTTCGCCGCAAATTAGTTCATTGCTTACAGGAAGCATGGTAATTACTGGACTGCCTTGAAACCTGTGGGAGGCATCTGAACTTTGTCCACAGTCCGGGGCTAGGTTGTGACGACCAAACTCGGTACGATTCACCTATACAATGCGTGGTAGACTAGTAAATCTGCACCTTACAAAGGTCAATCAGCTGGGCACAGATCGTTAGATCGTTGCCATCGTCTCGGATGTCAGGGTAGTGTGTGGTATGCCTAGCAAACTTGGCAGGGTGAATTATTTACGACGTGAAACGTGAAACACCCGAGTCCGCCGGATAATTCATCATCGCTGGCCGGCGAGGGACGGGTACTAGTGGTCTGATTTTGCAGCCTCGGGTTCAATGCGTTTCAACTGGCCGTCGGATCTATTTCACTCCACCAAGGGCGCATGGAGGCTGCTTGGCTTCGCTACATCGGGAACCCACAGCTGAGGTGCGTGTTTTTGTTAGATCTAGGTGAGGCCGAGTGCAACACGCTCTGTCTGAGCTTGTACCGTAGACAAGGTAGGCATTAGGTGGCGATGCCCGCACCGGCCGGGAGGCTGTCTGTAACTTGAATGTCTAGGAAACCGTGGACGGGCGCTGTCAGATTTGAGGCTTAGATATCCCGACTCACTACTAGTATGGCCATTTGTAGATATTACGCCCTAACACATTGGCGCACTTTAGAGTTTCCCTTGGGTTTGCGAACGTGTAGTTTTCTGAAGAGCAGTGAGAGTCTACAGATCACTCCGAGTCCTCTATATGATTCGGCTGGGATCTAGTACATGTCGCCAGTGAATATGATATACTGTAATGATGATTGGACTATATTAATACCTTTTAACGGCCCAAAAAAAAGTAATTGTCGGCTTTAGTAGAGTCTTCAGGGTGGTGTTTGATACAGGATCGTGCCATGATAGATCTAGGTCAGACAAAGTTAGCGCACCGGGTGAATTATACATAACAATTGTACAAGACCATGATAATATCTATGGTACTCATGTCGACTGCTGACTCGGAGTGTCTCCGGATGTTTCGATAACGACTTAAGTTGTTCCAGTCTGGCAACCAGCAAGCCATTGCTGGCCGCGGTCCTACACTTTGCTGGAGAATGAAATTTCAAACCTGTAGTTTTCGGACAGAACGACATGATAATGTGAAGCGGGGCGTCAAAACATCGCTCTGTCCCTTAAACTTATCGGTCGATATTGGGCTCAGTGCCACATTTGAGGTAAGCCCGACCTTGAAATTGCGAGAATATTTGCCGATTGCATATTCCAAGGACCAGCGTTGCTGAAATGCCAGAACCCCGAATCGCCTCAAGGTTCGACATTGTAGATGCGGCGGCCCGTCCTGGTGCTATTGCATGAAAGTTAAGCAGTCGAGAATTCGGCGTAACAAGCCATGTGTAAGACTTTGAGGTGGCAGAAATCTAGTACCTCCAAAGATTTGTGGCACCTCGCAATAAGATGCAACCCTGACGCTGTACTGCGTTTCCAGGGGGACAAGAGCGCACAGTGCTGTGGGTGAAGTACTATGTACCTCAGCTGAATTATATCTGGCAACCAAATGGGATAACTTTGTTATATTGTTATCTGCCGCCAAGACTTAACATGCACGTCCACTAGTCTCGAATTCAGATACTTGGATCGCACCTTCGGAAGCCTCTGCAGACTAAAACTTGGCAGAGGGATTCCAGCTCCGGCGTCCAAATACGTCTGGTCACGAGATTACGCGCTAACGCGGATCTGGGCAGAGGCGAGTTATATTGTGAAGTAGTCACCTGGATGAGTAGACATGGAAAATGTTTCAGAACGTTTGACGGCCTGGATTGGCATGTCAAATTCACGCAGATTTTTGTATTTCAGCAGAAACACGAGCTCGCGAATACGTATAAGCAGAAGACCGGGATACATACCTGCCAGTGACTTCGGGAAAATTGTGCGGCAATCATACGGCTACTAATAGGCTCTGGGAAAGTGAAGTTAAATCATATCGCAGGTCGAATTCAATGAAGAAAGATTACGTGCCCGAGTTGTGCAGTGCACAAACTCCACGTGCCAAGTGGAGCCCTGGAGAGAATTGGTAATACGGTTGGTCATCTTACATAATTCGATGAGCGATTTGACTTTAGCCGTATTCGAACCTACCTTTGTCGCAAATCATCATCAGGTCAATGTTGTTTAGTACCTCCGGACGACGGTAGGGAATAGGCGCGCCGGTTGCCATTAGCCAGTCCCTGGTTGGCCATAATGGTCTTTTTGGGTGTGTGAATGAGAGCCAGATCGCGTGGATTCACATAGCACAGCATCCCTGAACAGCATGCGGGGTTTCTGTACGACAGCCCGTGGGAGAGTCCTTCCCTAAAATGGATCGTCCCTCATCAGCGCCCAAAATGGCAACAAACAAACAAACAGTGTTTCCGACAAATTGATTAGCCAGCTCTTGTGATGGATGTGTGGTTGTTCGCTGAACTATTTTCTCTGTTTACTCACATTCCCATCTCATAGATATCGGAATCCGCCAGATGGTTTTCCACTATGACTCTTCAGACCCATTGGCTGTCATCACGGCGCCGCCCCCGAATGAGACCCCGGAGGAGAAGGCCGCGAGAGAAGAACGCGAAGCTGAATCCCGGAGAATCAGCGACCAGATCGACGAGGAACTCCGCGTGGAAAAGGCTGCGCTCAAGAAAGAGGAGCAGATCGTCAGAGTCTTATTACTTGGTCAAAGCGAAAGCGGTGAGCTGACTTCCTCGGGAACATTCCCGGCTTCTTGGTCGGCTTGCCACTCACAAGCAGAATCGTGGCCTATGTCCTATTATCCCCCCCTCAGGGAAATCGACCACCCTCAAGAGTTGGTGACGCGCCTCCATTTGCCCCTTTCTCGTTATTGATGACATGGCAGATTTCCGGATGAGGTTCGGAAGAGACAAATGGGTCGAGGAGCGCGCCTCTTGGCGGGCGGTTATACAACTTAACCTCGTGCGTTCCGTGAACACGATCCTAGAGGCAATCCAGGACGTCGTGGATGAAGATAAAGAGGGGGAGGCTCTTCCTTTTACGGACAAACATCATCTGCTTCGCTTTCGGCTTCGGCCCTTACGAGGCGTCGAAAGTGACCTGAAGCGACTCCTGGGCGTCAGATCTGATGATGCTTCAGAGCATTCCGCTCCAGCATCACCCAGGCTCTCGCCTAGGGTATCCTCAGAATTCTTCGTTCGTTCCCGTGATTGGCGAAGTTTTCTACAGGCTTCTCGCACGGATGATTCGCAGAACTCCCGCAGAACAATCAGACACGATGGCGTAAGCTCTCAAGATGCTACCGAAGTAATTGCGAGCTGCAAACCCGACATAGTGGAACTATGGAACGATCATATTGTTCGCGAAATGTTGCAGAAACGTAAGGTCCGCTTAGAAGACTCGGCCAATTTGTTTGTTCTCTCCCGTTTTTCTGATTGTCACATCTTTTGTTAATCGCATGCGATTGCCAGTTTTCTAGACAACTCGGACCGGCTCGCCACCCGTAGTTACGAACCAACAGACGATGACGTTGTTCGTGCCCGCCTGCGCACGCTAGATATTCAAGAGTACGAGCTGGACATTGCAGAAGGTATATAGATATTCGCGCTGCTCCACGCCATCGCGAGACAATTTTTTTTAGATGGGGAATCACAAACGTGGAAGATTTATGATGTCGGCGGCTCGCGTACACAGGTCTGTTTGTGTTTACCGTTTCGCTTCATTCCGCGCCACCGTCATCCATCGCTCACGGTTGCATAGCGCCAAGCGTGGCTGCCGTACTTTGATCAAGTGAATGCGGTTATCTTCTTAGCACCTATATCATGCTTCGACGAACGGCTACAAGAAGATCCAAGGGTAAACCGACTTGAAGACTCGTTTATCCTTTGGAAAGCCATTTGTTCGTCCAAGCTCCTGAGCCGAACAACCCTCATTATCTTCCTTAACAAGGTTGATATATTAGAAAACAAGATTGCGAATGGGATACTGGTGAACCGGTATCTACCCTCATACGGGGATCGCCCCAATGATACCCAGTCTGTTGTCAAGTGTATGTCCCCATTTCCTTCACTGCTTTGCGGGGCGACAAGCTGACCCGACTTTCGGCGGCCGTTTAGATCTCCGTCAGAAATTCAAGGATACTGTAAAGCATAATTCTCCTGAGCCTCGGATGTGTCATATTTATTCTACGTCGGTTATAGTTGAGTTGCTTGGTTTTTTACTTGTTTGCTCGATTTCGTTGATGGGGTCTTGGGTTGTGCTTTTCCATCCCAATAGGACACACGAACGACCGCACAAACATTATTATCCGGTATGTTGATCTTTCTTCTTTGCTTCATCACGTTTCAACCTGAATCCATTCAGTGCGCGAGGGCATAATACGAACACATTTAAGGAAAGCCAACCTTGTATGAGGCTCCTCCTGATCATTTGTTCCGTGAGCCAGCTGCTTAGCCGTGTGATTCAGATAAGGTGATGCTAACGAGAGGAACATCGGCAAACACCTACACGGAACGAGGTTTGCAAAATCAAGAATGACTGCCCGATCTCACACTATTATCTGGTGAATTATACATACATTACTTCCTAGGAATCCGTTCCATATCACCCATACTTGCATAGTACAAAAGTACCTAAGCACATGCTCTAGCGTTATTACCATAATCGTTTTTTATGTATGCTCGGCCAGCCTCGGCCGTCATAATGGCTTCCAGCCCCCTCCCATAGGCCATTTGAGATTGTCGGATTCTGTTAAGAGGTCTCGGCTCGGAGCGTCGCTTGTCGCGGACCTTCGAGTGCCCTCTGCAGGACTTGGTTCGTCGTCTGTCGTTGGTTCAGAATCTGATTCCCGATCGACGTTGGCGGCAGTCCAACGTGTATCTGCCATCAGACCTTGTTCGCCTTCGTCGCGCCACCGGTATGCGTCAGGCTGGGCACGATGAACGTATCCTCGCTTGCTGATTCCCGCCTCTGCCTTGTACCGAACGGCCTCGAGTTTGGGCTGAGCTTTGAGCTGCAGATTGGTTAGCGTTTTATGAATATTGGTGATCGGTGATGAATCTGTGGGTTCTCGCTCCCTCTCACGGGAGAGCGAGAAGTGACGGGAGAGGCCATGGTAGGATGCAGTGCGTGCGTGTACGGCCTGCGCGGGAGGAAATGCAGGTATAACGCCTGCATCTGATGTCGGCGTCAACTGCATGCTCCCTGGACGTTTCCGTCGCGGAGGTGGAGGCGGGACTGCTGTTGACGAGGCGGTGACAGATTTGGAGCGTACAACGCGCGCGGAAGATGACGACGACGACTGGCAGTCATCCACGTTGGGTTCTGTTGACGTGGAAGGCCGGCGGTGCGGGTGCATCGGCGGTGGCATTGGTGTTGGACTGGGGATGGTGGGCAAGCCGAGGCGGTCAGTCGATGCGCCAAAAGTAGGAGTGTCTCGGGCGCGTAGTGGTGGTCTGAAGTGCGGGGCAGGCGGCACAGGGAGTGTTGCACCTGCCACCTGTTCCAGCGACAAGATAGAGCTTGATGCTGACGACGGTAGGCTTGGCTTGCGCCGTCGTGGCAAGGGCGGAACGCATGTTACATCATCGGAGCCGGAGCCAGGCACCTTGGGGACCTTGGGTGCCTGTTTTGACGGGCTGAGGCTACGTGTGCGCATACTGGGGCTGTTATCGCTGATGGACGAATTGGATGACGTTGTTTTAAGGACTTGGAGGACACGTTCTCGGTCGAGTTGTTCCTCTGCACGTTTCAGTGATTGCGCGTGTTTGCTTGCTTCAAGCGACTGTCTCATCAACGGACTCATGACATGAGTTGGTTTAACAGGGATCAGAGGGGGACCGGATGCCGACACAATTGGGGCTGGGCAGGTCTCTGAGGGCCGACGAGAAGAAGCTACGGGCAAAATGGGCTTGCGCGGAGGTAATGGTGGGAGTCTACCGTGGCCTGGAACAGTGGCCGCCGGTCCGGGCTTGTCCACACCCACGTCGGACTTGTCGCGGACGAGGAACGGGTTATGACTAACCTTCTTGCTGGAGCGTTGCTGGGAATTTACGGCAACGGAGTTGGGGTCGACTGGGGGAGCAGTCACCGTGGCAGCTTCTGTTGATGTACGCGTGAATGGGTTCATTTCAGGGGATGATGAAATAGTGGGCGGGAGGGGTTTCTGACGGTCAGGATGCGATGGGGGTGCCTGAACGGGCCGTCTTGGGGAAGAGGGTGACTGCGTGACAGCCGAAACTTTGGAGGTTCCCGTGGATGCTATATAGGCTTGTAATGAGCAAGCCACACCATGTTCGAGTACAATATAAGGAGCGTCGATGTAATAGGTGATGGACTTACGCTGAATGAATGCAAGCGCTCGGTCAGCCCCTTTACCCGCTTTGGCGTGCAAGACAAGGCGGAACGCAGCAAAAAATTGGCCGCCCGTCAGCGTATCTGACGGAGCCATGTTGGGACAAAAGAATTTGAGAATCTATGAATCAAATGTTGCGTGCAGAAGAAAGCGTTAGCCACCAAAACTGTAGATGTGTGGTTGTACAGAACTAACAGCATCGATGTCGGACGCCGGGAGATCAGAATATCTTCCACGGAGCCATGCCCGTGCTTCGCGCACGCCCACAATGGTCTGCTCATGACGAGTGTCGTCTCGGGAGTGGGCAGTATTGAGGACACTGCTGGTGCCGTCGGCGGTGTCTGCAGCAAGATCATTGAGTGATGCGATGTAGAGGTCGTACTCGGCGTCGCTGAGTGCAGAGACATGAAGTGTGAGTGGGCGCATGGACGTTTACTTGCGCTTGTGGCTGTTGTCGTCGGTGCGGGCAGCGACAAGAAGGTCGGAGGCAAGACTCGTTCGTCGCGCAATGTTGTAAACGCTGTCCATAATAATAGCCATGGCACGTGCTACATCCCCTTTCCACCCGACCACGATGGTCATGATCAAGGTGTGCTCAAAGTCGTCTTCACTCTCGACTTGCTCAGATCAAGTTACAGACATGTCGGAAAGTGTACCCAAGTCCCATGTCCGGTTTTCATTGGAGCACCCTCGCGCAAGTCTAGGCTGTCGGGCTGATGTGCCAGTGGCTCCACACGGATCATTTTGCTCAGATGATCCTCCGCCTTGGGAACCACGTTTTGAGGATCTCTCAACCCGCCCATTCTCCCTGCCGTTGCGTAGTAGACATCCTCTCGATCCCCCTCCTCCCTGTTTCTCCACCTGCTCTCCGCTACGTATCAGATCACACGACTTCCCCCCCTTTTGTATCCCCGCTGTCAGCGATAAGCTCGCGGAAGGATTTCGCTTGCTTTATCCATATGGTATACTCGAGGGGCACGGCCTCAGCCGCGCAGACTGGCTCCAATTTCTTGAAGACCTTGGGGTCACCGCGCGGCTCTCCGCAAAGGGCCTTAGCGCCATCAGGTCGCGTGGACCCGTCGCACCATTGCCGATACATTGCTTCTTTCCCGCGCGCACCCTCGGTTCGGTGTACGACCGGCAATTTGCAAGGAACCCTGTGGAGGAAGTTCGAGCACTCATCCAGATATGGAATCAGTCCGCGTTCGAGCGCCGCAAGATCAGGGTTACGCTGCAGGTA
>JBBPKG010000484.1:8749-18999 GCA_038089115.1 Fistulinella cinereoalba | reverse complement strand
GAAGTCATGGCATTCATAGACAAACAGCTGAGGAAGGGGTATATCTGACCCAGCAAATCATCACAGACGTCACCGGTGTTTTTTGTGCCAAAGAAGACTGGTGATAAGATGATGGTACAAGACTACCGATACCTCAATGAACACATGGTGAAGAACAACTACCCACTGCTGCTTATCTCACAGCTGGTTGACAAGCTCAAAGAAGCAAAGTTGTTCATGAAGATGGACCTCAGATGGGGTTACAACAACATTTGGATCAAAGAAGGAGACAAATGGAAGGCAGCGTTTGTATGCTTTAGAGAGGCCTTTGAACCACTGGTTATGTTCTTTGGCTTATGCAACTCACCTGCAACGTTTTAGGAGATGATGAACAAGATCTTTGCCAATATGAACAACATGGTTGTCATATACATGGACGACCTCCTTATCTTCACCAAGACAGAAGATCAAGAAGAGCATGATAAGATTGTGCTAGAAGTTCTGAGAAGGCTTGAAAAAAACGACCTTTTCATAAAACCAGAGAATGATACGGTTTTCCCTATGCTTATTGGCAGGTTCAACAAGGACTTAGAGCCGGAGGAACTGGTGACTATTCCATACTATGACAATATTCTCATCCGCCCCCTTAACTGGGATCAACGCTTCTAGATGTACCATAAATGGTCTGTTCCTTATCTGTACTTCTACTTATCTCCTGCCTCATGTTGATGAGGGCTATGCCTTGCATTCCGACTATTCTTGTTATCTATGGACAGCTACTCCACTTCCGGGCTTACACTGCCCCACTCCCCTAGTATAAATACTTAGCTGCATGTACCATAGCTCCTTAGCTAGATCTACGCTATCCAGCCCATTTCTTGCCCAAGGGATTCCTCTAGAGTGAGACGGAGGATCTCTTTAACTCAGACTCACAATCTATTGTGTCGACAAGCTACACTTGAGTGCTTGCTATCCTTGTGCAAGGAATCACTAGCGTTCCCCATACAAGTGTCTATTTTGACCAAGGTTATGACCGATCTTGATACTTGTAACAAAAGATCTAGCTGAAACCTTCGACCTTGCTACCACACACCGTCGCCCACCATTTCCTATCGACTCCCCCTGTCCTCCGATGAGGACCGATCATACAGAGATCCTAGAACGGACTCTACCTCATCTGAAGAAGAAGGAAGTAGCTCCGACAAGATCAAGCTACAACAAGAACAAGACCTGCCCACCATTACTGCACCAACGATCTCACCAGATCAGATCATTCAGTGATTAGATGAAGGTGTCATCTCAACTGGATTAGCAAAGAGACTCCTTGAAGAACAAGAAAGACACCTCCCAGATCGATATCTTCTAGATCCCACCACCCCCCAATCCTCATCCACATGACTCCCTGCCTGACCATCTCCCTCCCCTTTCCCCACCTGCCCTCACAGAGAATCTACCAGCCAAGAAAGGTTCTGCATCCCCTCCCCTCTCCCATCCCTCGACCCAGATATTGAAATGACTGACTCTCGAGCATGTACCAGTGAGCTCAAGGCAGGACTCCCTGACGATTTCAGTGGAAAACCCGAACATGCCAAATGGTGGACAGCGGCCATGATGGCCTACTACGAAATGAATCCGGACATCTATACGGAAGATGCCAAGATCGCTACTGCTCTAAACAAAATGAGCAAGGGGCTAGGACTGTCATTTGCAGAATCTTACTACGAATGAATGATGGCAAAAACGATCCCAATGGATCAACAAAATTGGACCTCCTTTGTTAAGGAAGTACGAGATACCTTCTTCTCCAAAGATGGAGAAAAGGAAGCACAGCTAGAACTCAGAAAACTAGCAATGCCCACCGCCCAACATCCTACCCTCAAACAGCTAGAACACTTCATCTCCCAATGTCAACTCCTTGTAGCTCGAGCAAAGGATGTCTCTGAAGGAACTAGATGCGAGATCATCACAGCAGGGCTCCACCCCGATCTTATGGAACATATCACCTTCTCAGGAAAAGAGCTGGAAACCCCAGACGCATAGATCGATCATGCCAGAGAGACCTTCAGAGTGATCCAAAGAGCTAAGGATATCAGGGAAAGGAAATACATCGCCCTGGAGAGAACAAGAGATCCTAACGCAATGGATGTCGACACAATTCAACTATCACCTACAGAACGAGCTCGCCACATGCACGAAAACAGATGCTTCATCTGCCACAAAGTAGAATGCAACACCAGGAATCACCCCAACCACCCTCGCCCAAACCAAGATAAACCCCTTTTCCAAACCCCTCGAAGAGAGCAAACCCACACCACCGAAACCACGGAAAAAGATGAAGTGGATGAGTACATTAGAGAACTAAAGGGAAAGAAAGGGGTAAAGAAGGACAAAGTCCTCAGAGTACTCAAAGAATGCTTTGCAGACGAAGAAGAAACCATCGCATGCCTCTCCACTATGGATTTTTAAAAAAGGGACCTGCCACAATGTCAGGAACCCCAGAATATCTCTCTGTACTAGTATCCTCCGAACGAAGATCAATAACAATTCCTATTTTGATCAATGTTCCAGAGAGAGAAACCACTGAAACTGTAGAAGCCCTCGTCGACTGTGGGGCAACCAGAAACTTCATCAGCAAAAAGATTGCCAGAAAATTCTCCTTCCCACTTATCCCACTTAAGAAACCCTGATAAGCCATCAATGCTGATGGAACCACAAACACCAAAGGGGTCATTCGATACCAGACCACCCTAGATGTCACTACAGACAAGGTCCCCATCTGACATCAATTCCTAGTACTAGGAAGTGAGAAACACGACGTAATCCTCGGGATGAATTGGCTCAAGAGAGTCAATCCGACGATCGATTGGACAACCAACACCCTCTCCATACCAAAACAACCAGACCCCCTCGAACAAAGATATCTACTAAGATATCTCGACACTGATGACAACAACATGATGGAGGAAATCAGAAAGACCACCCTCAGCACCACCATAGCCCAAGAAACCGGGAAGATCGGAGAAACACTTCCATCAAAATTCGCCGAATACTCTTCCATATTCTCCAAAGAAGCAGCAAACTCCCTACCACCCATTAGAACTCACGATCACTGAATCAAACTTCAAGAAACCTTCTTCCCTAGATGAGCCAAAGCCTACCCTCTAAATCCAAATGAGACTAAGGTATGCAAGGAGTTCATCAATGAACACCTCCAAAATGGGAAGATACAACCAAGCAAATCCTTCCAAGCGTCCCCCTTCTTCTTTGTCCAGAAGAAGGATGGAAAACTCTGACCTTGCCAGGACTATCGATACCTAAACTCACACACCATCAAGAATGCCTATCCCCTTCCACTTATCAGAGATCTCATTGACAAACTCAAGGGATCATCCATATTCACCAAAATGGATGTACGATGGGGATATAATAATGTACAGATCCATCCAGATGACCAATGGAAGGCAGCCTTCATCACCCCGTTTGGACTTTTCGAGCCCACCGTAATGTTCTTCGGGTTATGCAATTCCCCTTCCACCTTTCAAGTGTTCATGAACGACATCTTCGCCAATTACATTGCTGAAGGATGGCTTATTATTTATATGGACGACCTTCTAATCCACTCCGACAATCAGGAGGATCATGACAAACGAACTCAAAAAGTCCTACAACAAATGACCGAACACCGCCTCTATCTCAAACTCTCGAAATGCTTCTTTGATCAGAAGTGAGTAGAATACCTCGGAATGATAGTGGAAAAAGGATCGGTCCACATGGACCCAGGGAAACTGGACGCCATCAAGGAATGGAAATCACCCACCGGAATAAAACAAGTCTGATCATTCCTTGGATTCTGTAACTTCTACTAAAAGTTCATCCCTAACTTCTTCCACATCGCCCGACCACTCATCGATCTAACAAAGAAGACCCGCCTCTTCCTCTGGGGGGCAGAACAGGAGAAAGCCTTCCGACATCTTCAAAAACTCTTCCTTGATCAGCCCGTCCTACTGATGTCTGATACCACCCACCCCTTCTTCGTTATGACCGATGCCTCCCTCACAGCAACTGGCAGAGTCCTTATGCAAAAGGATGCCAACGGCGATCTCCACCCCTGCACATACCGTTCCTCCACCCTCTCCCCAGTGGAAAGGAACTACGACATTTATGATAAGAAACTCCTCGGGGTCATTCTAGCACTCGAAGAATGGAGACATTATCTTCAGAGCACCAAACATTCAGTTATGATCCTCACTGATCACAAGAACCTATTATACTTCAAGGAACCATGCAAACTCTCCTGTTGCCACGCTCGATGGCAATTATTCCTCCAGGATTTCAATCTATCCTTCCAACACCTCCCTGGGACAACTATGGGACCCGCCGATGCGTTGTCCCACAAAGACGAAGTGAATATCTCACAAGATAATGCCGAGGTCACCCTCCTCCCCAACAACCTCTTCATCAATGTGATCGATGTCGCCCTCGCCCAGAAGATCACCCTCTCCTCCCCCTCCAACCCTCTGATCATCAAAGCTCTCGAAGCCATGGCATCAGAAGACTCCTTATTCTCCCGTGCACAACCCAATGACTGGCGTTTCATCAACAACTGCCTCTACCTTCAAGGCCGATTGTACGTTCCTCCCAACCAGCACCATCACCTGGTCTCCTCCATCCACTCCTCCCCTGCCAGAGGACATGGAGGCCACCTCCACCTTCTCGATCTCCTCTCACGCGACTACTGGTGGCTGGGTCTGTCCACCTTCGTCCGCTGATTTGTTTGCGGATGCACTGTCTGCCAGGCTAACAAGGTGAACATCCACCCAACAACCCCCGCCCTCTCCTCTATCCCCCCCTCCGCCGCCTGCCCCTTCTCCCTTGTCTCAGTCAATCTCATCACCAGCCTACCCCTCTCCGACAGCTTCGACTCTATCATGGTTGTGGTTGACCATGGCCTTATGAAGGGGGTAATTCTTGCTCCTTGCACAAAGAACATCGATGCGGCAGGAGTCGCCCAACTCTTTTTCACTAAAGTCTTCCTCCGATTCGGACTACATGACAAGTGCATCTCCGATCGAGGACCACAATTTGCATTGGCATTTGCATTGGAACTCTCCTGACTCTTACAATACGAGGTTGCCCTCTCCACCACTTACCATCCCCAAACCGACAGAGCCACCGAACGAGTAAATCAAGAACTTGAGACTTACCTCCGCATCTTCTGTGAAGGAAGACCTGACACTGGCATATGCTCCTCCCTCTAGCCGAATTCCACCATAACTCCTCCCAACATTCTGCCACCAAACAATTGCTGTTCTTCCTGATGATGGGATATGAACTCCGAGCTTATCCACGAATCAGACAAACCTTTATCCCCGCCCTGTCCAATAGATTAGACACCCTAGATAAAGCCAGGAATGAAGCCCTGGCAGCCCAAAACCTGGCAGCTCAAAGAATGAAGGATTGGATCAATTCGACCTTCAAACTGTGGAAGATCGCAGACCAAGTATGGCTTGAGGGAAGGAATCTTCACACACCCTACCCATTTAGAAAACTTGCCCCCAAAAGAGAAGGACCTTTCACAATCACAAAGGTCTTATCACCCATAACCTACGAACTCTGCCTTCCCCCCACCTGGAAAATGCACAACGTCTTCCACACCTCCCTTCTATCTCCCTACATAGAAACATCAGAATACGGCCTGAACTATAATTGGCCACCACCTGACCTTATCTCTGGGGAAGAGCAATACGAAATAGAACAGATAGTGGCACACCGAGGATCAAAAAACCTGCCTATCTGATCTGATGGAAAGGATACCCCTCGTCTGAAAATACCTGGGAACCCAAACGAAACCTAACCAGGGCTAAACCCCTCATACGGGCTTATAAGAAAAGACATCGACTCTGATCCCATAATCAATCACTCAGATAAAAAGATGTTGTCCACCAGCTCTACCCCCTCATCCCCAGTCATCGTTAACAACGAGGCATACCCCACCATAGAGGATTGCCGCACCTCTACCCCCATCCCCCTCCCATTCCTTGCTTTCCAGGTCTTCCTGGTTGGAACCATCCTATCCCTCTTTGCCACTATTCTCAAATCTGCCTCTACCAGCAACGCCCTCGAAGACATCCCTGACTTCGCCACCTCCATCACCCTCTACCGCCTCACTAACTCTTACCTGTGATATGTCGCACTATGAAACTACGTCATCGATCTGGACAACCACCACATCTACTCCCCCCAACTCTTCGAGCACGTCCTTGCCATGCGGGACAGTTTCCTCTTCTCCCTCTGGGATCTGGGATTCCTTGACATTGTCTGACAAATACCCCCAGTCTACCTCTACCCCATCGTCCGAAACTTTGTCCAATCCCTCTCCCAACCAGGAAGAGACGAATGGGCCCGCCTCCACTTCGCCCACCCCAAGATTGCAGATTTTGCGCAACCTGGAGGAGGCTCTCCAATGAGATATAACCCATATGCTAGAGGGGATGGAACAGACCCCAGCACTCGCTCTACTACGACAATGCCTAGCGACCCAATTCCTTCGGGGAGAGTCCCCACCCCCACTCCCTCACCCATCTCCTCAGATCAGGAGAATCATCACCCTCTCCCCCGAAATGCTGGCACCGGCATACCCTCTCGTTCCCTCATACCTGGGGAGTCCGCTCAGCATGCACAGCGACCTCAGTGACACAGACAGCAACGGGGTCACACCCTATACTGAGCACCTCTCTCGGATGTACATGGCCAGGGGTGTTCCAGAGTCCAACACCCCCCCTGTTGGAAATGCGGAGACAGATCCCACCTATGGCGACACTGTCCTCAACACATTTGCCCGCACTGTCTACATGCCACCCCAGGTCACTCACCTAACTCCTGCCCCCGTTGACCCCTCCCTACTCTCCCTCGACTCGACTTCGATTCTGACTATGACCCCACCGGATATGGAGTCAATGCAGATTACGCTTGGGACTGATGAGGACAATCAGTCATACGATGGGGGTAATGATACAGTTTTCCCTATGCTTATCAGCAGGTTCAACAAGGACTTAGAACTGGAGGAACTGGTGACTATTCCATAGTGTGACAATATTCTCATCCGCCCCCTTAACCGGGATTAATGCTTCTAGATGTACCATAAACGGTCTGTTCCTTATCTGTACTTCTACTTATCTCCCACCTCATGTTGATGAGGGCTATGCCTTCCATTCCGACTATTCTTGTTATCTATGGACAGCTACTCCACTTCCGGGCTTACACTGCCCCACTCTCCTAGTATAAATACTTAGCTGCATGTACCATAGCTCCTTAGCTAGATCTACGCTATGTCGCAACAGAAGGTAGAAGCGCTCCTAGACAGCGGAGCAAATGAAGTCTTCATCAATCGGACGTGGGTTGAGAAGCACGGTTGGGAACTCAAGGAGCTTCCACGACCAATCCCTGTGTTCAACGTGGATGGCACTAAGAACAGCGCTGGAAGTATCACTCACACGGTGGAACTACTGATGGACTTTCTAGGACACCGAGAGAAGGTGATCGCAGAAGTCACAGACTTGGGAGAGAACTCCCTCATCATCGGGTATAGCTGGCTGAAGAAGCACAACCCGGAAATAGATTGGCGAGAAGGCACAGTCAAGATGACGTGATGCCCATGGAGCTGCCTCATGCTACAAGACAGAGGAGCGCATATCGCCGCCATAGAAGAAGAAGAACAGGAAGATGCATGGGACGCCTACTACGCATGTGCAGCTATCGAAAAGATCGACAAGAAGGTCGACACGACACTAGAAGAACTCGTGCTGGAGCAATACCACAAGTTTGTGAAGGTCTTTTCAAAAGGAGATAGCGAGAGGATGCTGTTGCGGAAACCATGGGATCATGGGATAGATCTCAAGGAGTCGTTCAAGCCAAAGAAGGGCCGCATCATTCCGCTGAGCGCCGAGGAACAGAAGGAAGTCACGGCATTCATAGATGAGCAGCTGAGGAAGGGATATATGTATCTGACCCAGCAAATCACCCCAGACGTCACCGGTATTTTCGTGCCAAAGAAGACTGGCGATAAGAGGATGGTACAGGACTACCGATACCTCAACAAACATATGGTGAAGAACAACTACCCACTGCTGTTGATCTCGCAGCTGGTCGATAAGCTCAAAGGAGTGAAGTTGTTCACGAAGATGGACCTCAGATGGGGGTACAACAACATTCGGATCAAAGAAGGAGACGAATGGAAGGCAGCATTTGTGTGCTTTAGAGGAGCCTTTGAACCACTGGTTATGTTCTTTGGCCTCTGCAACTCACCTGCAACATTCCAGGTGATGATGAACGAAATCTTCGCAGATATGGACAACGTGGTTGTTGTATACATGGACGACCTCCTTATCTTCACCAAGATGGAAGATCAAGAAGAGCATGACAAGGTCATGCTAGAAGTATTGAGAAGGCTCAAAGAGAACAACCTTTTTGTGAAACCGGAGAAGTGTACCTTCTCGGTAAAAGAAGTCGACTTCCTAGGGATGGTCGTACATAAATCAGAAGGGGATCACAATGGACGAAGCCAAGGTCCGCGCAATTCTAGAATGGCCCACACTGAAGACGGTGAAAGGAGTTAGAAGTTTCCTAGAGCTCGCCAACTTCTACAGACGTTTCATCAAAGATTACGCCCAGCTAGCTAGGCCGATGAACGATCTACTGAAGAAGGATACCACTTTCAGATGGGAAGCACCGCAGCAGGCTGCATTTGACGAATTGAAGAAGAGGTTTACCGAAGCCCCTATCCTTGCATACCCAGATAACGACAGAGAATTTCGGTTAGAAGCAGACGCATCAGACTACGCCACAGGCGGCGTTTTGTCGATGAAACAGGGAGCCGAGTGGCATCCCATTCCCTATTACTCTCACTCTATGTCAGAGCCAGAGAGGAACTACCCCGTCGCCGATAAAGAGATGCTTTCGGTGATACGATGCCTCGAAGCGTGGCATCACTATCTAGAAGGAGCCAAGGAGTTCGAGGTCTGGAACGACCATCAGAACCTCCAATGGTTCATGATGAGGCAGGACCTCAACAGAAGACAAGCATGATGGGCTCAGTACCTATCACGCTTCAACCTGACGTGGAAGCACAAACCAGGTCATACGATGGGCTGAGCGGACGCCCTCTCAAGGAGAGAAGATCACGCTGAAGGAATAGAAGATGATAACAAGGGAGTCCTTGTTATTTCCCCGGACAAGATCAGAAGTACGATGTCACTCATGGATGATGGTGATGAAATAAGAAGAAAAATAGAAGCTGGGACGCTAAAGCTGAAAGAAACAGAAGTCAACAAGCTGAATGCGGACAGTTATGAAGAGACGATAGGGGGAACGTTAGTCAAAGAAGGACGCACGTATGTACCAGATGATGAAACATCATGACACGCCAGTCGCTGGACACCCCAGAGCCGAGAAGACGCTTGAGCTCATCAGAAGAAACTACGAATGGCCTAGGATGGCCGTAGATGTTAAGAAGTACGTCGTGAAGTGCGACAGATGCCAGCGGATGAAGCCGACGAATAGAGCTCCCGCCGGAACCTTGAAGCCAGTGCCGGTACCTGGAGGACCATGGCAGGATATCACCACGGATTTCATCACAGATCTCCTGGTCTCACATGACTTCGACAGCATTTTGGTCATCATCGATAGATTTTCAAAAGAGGTAGTGTTCATTCCCTGCACCAAGAAGATAGATGCAGTGGAAACAGCGAACCTGTTCCTCACACGAGTCTGCATGGCTCACGGCTTACCACGGACCCTTACGACGGATCGAGGACTGCAGTTTGCCAGTAAAGTATTAAAATCGCTATGCGATCGCCTCGGAGTTAAGCAGCAGCTCTCCACGGCATACCACCTGCAGACAGACAGGCAGATGGAGCAGATCAACAGAGATCTGCAACAATATTTAAAGCTATACATCGCTGAGCAACAAGAAGATTGGGTAGACTGGTTGCCTTTGGCGCAATTCAGCTACAACACAAAGCAGCACGGCACGACAAAGAAGAGTCCGTTCGCGATTACACTGACTTATGAACCTCGCATGGGCGTTGAACCTGGAGTATCACAGGCACCAGCGATGGATGACTTAGCCGAAGAAGTCGGCAAAACGCTTGAGCAGACGGCTCAGAACCTCGAAGAAGTGAGGACACAGATGAAGAAGACGGCGGACAAGCATTGGAGCGAAGCACCCGCATATAAGGCAGGAGACCTTATTCTCCTTTCCACGACAAACCTTC